>MU278549.1:0-126261 GCA_022385745.1 Cubamyces sp. BRFM 1775
GGGTTTTGATAGCAACAATAACAATTTTTAAGCCGCACCTAGTCAAACTACTCTATCCTCCTAGAAGGTGCAATATATAAGTAGACTGCCATACTGATAATAGTAGTCTACTGACGGCCGAGCATTGAACTCCCGGCCCGGATCCATCACCTCGGCCAGCGGTTGGCCGGGTGGCCGAGTGTCCGGACGACGCACAAGCCTCCCCTCCGGCCGCCCCTTCTGTCCGGGTAATCTTCATAAGGTGATGCCTAAATTTAGGTGGTTTTGTCCGAAATCGCAGAGGCAGAGGGGGGGTCCGGCGACCCAAATTTGTCCGGTTTTGTGCTGAGGCTTCGCCTACTATTGTCAGGGGTCCTTGTCTCACCTAATCGCATAGATTAGATGTAATACTATACCTGCCAAAACGGGGATAATGACGTTTCCACGCTGCGAACACGCATAACGCTGATCGCCATCCGCTCCTTGTCCACTTACTCTTACCATTGATTGCTTGCTCTCCTTGGCTACTCTCTGCAAAGAACGCTTCGTCTCAATGCCATCTTGTCTGTGATTAAGTCCTGATCTTTCCAGCTCTCAAAGATGGGAACCAGCCGCTCAACACTTCCCGTCCATATCACTAGCACTCACGACCACCCAGCCACTGTAACAGCATCATCTTCTCAGTCCCAGATACCACACATGAACACGAACCCAAATCGAACCTCGCGCGTTTTTGCAAACCGCGTTCCTCGTATACCACAGCCTGTCAATCCTCTTGCCTTGTCTCCTGACTCTGACGATGGGGTCCCTGACCGTCTCTGGTTCTCGCAAGACTTCATGCTTGGTGCAGGCATGGTCATCATACAGCCCACGACGGGAAAGATCGTCCTCCTCCGCGAGGGCTATACCGACCCCAGAGATACCACAAAAATCATATACAGCTGGTTCCTCCCTAAAGGCAGGAAGGATAGGGACGAGTCGCTCGAGCAGACTGCCCTACGGGAAGCATACGAGGAGGTGTGTACCATTTATGTTGAATACACGTGTTTCCGGAGATTCTATCCATCTATCGATGTATGCGCGCGAGCTGCTAGCTGATTCCCTAGCGGAAGTGCGGACGTAGCAACCGCGTTCAATGTATCATCTCGCCTTGTCTAGTCGCCATGATCTGCATGTTACTGATGATATGTTGGCAGTCTGGGTTGCGGGTGTCTTTTCTTCCGCTCCTGATACCCAATCATGCACCACTGCCACCGGATCTCCACCCAGACGTCTACTACTTACCATGCCACGAACCAATATGTATCAACCTCCATAAATGGGCCAAGAAACGCAACAACCCCAACGATTATGGCGGCGAATACCTCACGCACTGGTATGTCGGCCAGATACCCGATGATGCGGTGCGTCCATCTGCTTGGCTGAAGGGCCGGCGCTGATCTTACCTATTGACGACACTTCGCGGCGACATCGCTCCACATATAGCGCGTCGAGCAGGGCACTCGTATGGACGACGAGCTCGGGTACGAGACGTGCCTCGTCACCCTCGAGCAGGCGCTCGGGCTACTCCGCCCGGGGAGTATCCTCGCGCGCATCGTCCGCAAGGCGTACGCGCTCTGGTTGGAGACGCGCGAGAGGCTCGGCAGTCCCGAGTGGCAGAAATTCCTCGCAGAGATGGGCCATGACCTCACTAGCCTGGGCTTGGGCCCCGCGCTGGGGCCTGTGCTCGCGAGCAGGGAGCGCCAGGCGCGCGCAAGCGCGTCCGCCGCGTCCTTGTCTGCATCGTCGTCTCGCAGCAGGAATCGCACGAGGGCGGGTTCACTGTGATTCGGTGAAATCCCACGTCGCATTCCTGTTTCTCGGTCTTGGGCTTGAAACACTTCACGGGCATGACTCCACTAGTGTGTGTATGTGTTTGAATCTGGATGTATGGATAGGTATAGACGTCGGCGGAAGGATCGCTGTGTACCCCAGTTATCGTTTGCTTTGTTGTTATATCTGCTGTTGAATCGACTGTGTTTGTATCTCAAGTCGATCCGTGAGCGATTCATAATGGGCAGCGCTGTGTCCAGTTCACTTGCCGCTCTACAGTAGAAGTACAACTTGCCATTGATCTCACCAAACGCACACAAGTACGGCTGAGAATCGGGTATTCCCTAGGCCTTGAGTTTAGGCATCGGCTATGACCAATAGTGATCCCGAGTCGAGAGCGGAAGGCAACTGGCAAGTGACAGCGGCGGTCGGGGTTCGTTGCATGTGGCCTTCTCAGTTCTATCACGTCCTCCGCCGTCATGTGGGCCTCGAGCAGCTTGCCCTCTTCCCACCACCTTCATCTGCCCCCGGCTAGCTGGTGCGATCGCGAGTACAGTCCCTCAGCCCCCAGGCTCCGTACTCCAGTGAAGACTGGCTTAAGTTCCAAGCTCACACTGACGACCTCACGACCACCCATATTCAAAAACCCTACATATAACGCCTGTTGCTCGTCGATATCGAAATGGCGCCCTACGCACCTCTCGCGCTTTTCGTCGCCCTGCTCTCCTACCTCTCCGTCCTTGTCCTCCCTGCACTCGCATCGCCATTCTTGCCCCTTCCGACAGAGATTGCCAACCTGAAGAAGGCCGTCGCGTCTCCCGTGACATCGATTAACCTCGCACGCCGGCAAGATGGCAGCCAGCCGACGTTCCCGGACCAGCCCCCGTCGTGCCCGATCTGTGCGCAAAACTTTGGGAGCATCGATAGCTGCGCGCAGGCTGCGCCGGTATTGGCGAACTTCTCCATGGTGAGTCGCGTGAATGTGGCTTACTGCTTAGCCTGAAGAGGCAAGGAGAGTACTTGTGGCGGGGAGGGACGCAGGGCCAGGGACAGGGACAAGGCATGCATGAAGAATGTTGAGCTGATGTGGGCGCGTTTGCTGTGTAGATCATCTTCAACCCTGGCGCGTTCATCGACGTGATCAAGTGTGCGTGTGCGGACACGTTCCAGTCCGCGTACCCGCAATGCGTAGATTGGTAGGTCCCGGTTCCCCTACTACTCACTACTCCACCCTATCTCCATGAGTCCGGACGCTCATGCCTGCCAATTCTGCAGCTTCACGCAGACGAACCAGACGCAGTTCCTGAACTCGGACAACCTCTCCGGCGTGCTCCAAGGCATCAAGAACATTTGCGGGCTCGAGAGCTCGCTGCTCGGCGGCGTAGCGACTGCAGACGGCGAGGTCACACCCACAACGAGCCTCGATGTCCCGAAGGCGACGGGTACAACCAGCGGTGCCGCTTCGCACACCTCGAGAGCGGATGTGATAATTGCATTCGTGCTGATCTCGAGCATCCTCGCCGCGATGTTGTGAGGTTCCGGGTTCACGGTTAGCGAAACCGATGCTTTCTTGCGGACGCTCAGGAGGAGGGCTTATTTATACCCTATTTGACTCTGCTTTGTGCGTTCTTGTTCTGGCCACTCTAACGACCCGTCATGACCTAGCGACGACTGTTACGATACCTAACGACTCTTGGGGCTGAATATATCGCGCTTCGATTACTGAACACTTGCGGTCCGCCGATGGGCTCTGGTCTAGCACGCCCACGTGATGTGTACTATGAGCGTGTGAATTGTGTGGGCGCCTTGACTGCAAGTCTGAGACACTCGGGTGGTTGTATGTAGTATGTTGCTTGGCTCACATAGTGGGTCGTTCATCGTTTCGACACTCGACGAAGCAGATAGCTGGTCAAGAACGGTGGACAATAGAGCCAGGAGAAGGAGCTTTGTGGCGTAAGCTGGCTCCAGACGGGCGGTTATAGGTATTTTAGCGGTAGTCCAGCCACACGTGCCGGGCCTTGTCTTTCCGCAACCACCACCACTCTCCTCGCTATCTCTCGCTAACGCTGCTCTCTGCTCTCCTCGACATTGCTAGCTATCCAAAACGAACCTCTCGTGTCTGCTCGAAACGCATTCGGGGATGGACAACAGCATAAACAACAACGCGATCGCAGGGCCGTCTTGCTCGACGCCCGCGCCGTCCCGCAAGCGGGCGTGGGTGCCCGGCTCGGTGACGAACATGTACTCGGCCGGGAAGCGACGGCGCATGTCGTTTGCCGACGACGTCGACCGCGACTTTGAGGCTAACGCCCCCGAGCTCGAGGCCAGTGGCAAAGTGAACGTGGTGAGTGTCGTGAGACATGGCTTGTGGAGGACGCGTCGCTGCGCTCGCTCGCTCGATCGGGAGTGTCGCGCCGTGGAATGTATGTGATCGGTTCGGTTGCTCGGCAACGAAGGCTTGCGTACAATGTATATTGTGTATATGGTCTTGGATATCGGTCGAGGAGCATAACGCATGCGGTCTGCATGCTGGATGTAGGCTCCGAAGAAGCGCAGGAAGCTGTGCAATAATGTCCATTCCCCAGACACACTGATGATGGATGACTTTGGCAAGATGTTGCATACTCACATCCTCTCCATAGGCCGATCGTTTCATCTCTGCTCCCAAAGATCATGCTCTCCCACTGCAAACCACTCCTCGTACACAGCGCATCGCGAAGGTCTTCGGGCTTGCCGACGACCGTGTGCTGAAGTACACCGACACGAACGTCGAGGCGTCAACAAACTCCTTCCTTGGGCGACACCGCTTCAACTACTATCAGCTTCTCAAGAAGCCGCACCAAGTTCCTGCAACCTCGGCGGAAGCTCACCTAGGCGCACGCAAGCAGTTCGTACTCGCCCTCGATGGGCCAGGCATCCCTTCAGATCTCTTTGCGTACCCCATCTCGTGGTCCGCACGCAATTCGATCGCCGTCGCGTGCGGGCGGGACGTCTACTACCAGAACCTCGACACCCGTGCGATCTCCCACCTGTTCAAGCTCCCACCGACACGGGGCAAACTGATCACCATCGAGTGGTCGCCGAAAGAGCCGAACCTGCTGGCTGCGGGAACCTCGAATGGAGACATGCAGTTGTGGGACACGGAGACGACGACACAGGTGCGAAGGTGGCAGGAGGAGGCGTTCGTGGACGTCGGCGGCATGAGCTGGTGCGACAAAGTGCTCGCGGTCGGCCTCGGTGACGGGATCATCACGCTCTACGATATACGCCAGCAGGACCCTATCGGCAGGATAGAGTCCCATCGGGATAAGGTCCATGGCCTCCGTTGGCGGCACGATGGAAACTACCTGGCAAGCAGTGACCAACAGGGCGTTGTGCAAGTCTGGGATGCTCGGGCCAGCAAAAACCTTACCGCGGACTTCCGGTATCGTAGCAAGATGAAACATCACGCACCAGTCAAGGTGTGTACCAGCTCTGTTCATCCTCGACTGGGTATTCACTGTTACCTTTCACAGGCTCTAGCATGGTGTCCCTGGAAGCCCGAGCTGCTCGCGACGGGCGCGATGTACCCGGACGGGAAGATCCGCATCTGGAACATCAACAGCACGCCCGCCGCGGCGCCCGCAGGACACACGATCGCACTCAACACGTCCGTCACGTCCCTGCTCTGGTCGCCGCACTGCAAGGAGCTGCTCTCGACGCACGGCATGTCCTGGCAGCCGCGCGCGGGCGCGTCCGAGTCGTGCCCGAACCTGCCCGCGGACGTCGGCCCGAACAGCCGCGCGCGGCGCACGCGCGAGCGCGAGCGCCCGCAGTCGGTCAAGACCGCGCTCACGAACTCGCTCACCGTGCACGCGTACCCGAGCCTCAGGCGCGTCGTGAGCGTGCCGGCGCACACGGGCGCGGTGGGCCATAGCTGTTTGAGCCCGGACGGGACGAAGGTGTTCACGATCTGCCCGGCGGAGGAGGCGATGAAGATGTGGCAGGTGTGGGGCGTCGCGGAGGCGGGCGAGAAGAAGGAGAGCGTGTTCGATAAGTGCAAGATCCGGTGAGCTTCTCGCTTGCGACTTGGCCGGGGCGCGGACTTGGGTACGGTACGGGGATGTGAGGTGAGGGCTGTGGGTGACCGTGGACGTTGGTTGTTCTTGCTGTCTGCTTGTGTACGATTGATTGTACGCACTCGGTGGACGTTGTTCGTGGCATGTATGCTGTGCATATGTGGAATCTGTCTGTACGCTGAACTCACGCTGTAGTACGCTTATCCTCGACTATGATGATGTGCTATGATGCTCTCTCGCGGCTGTCTTGCTCGTGTCTGTACTTACTACTGCCAGGACCGATCCCCCATGTTTAATATCTGTACAAAGTCTATGATATGCATATCATCTCATTAGGGTATGGTTTGAATGAGCGAAGCAGGCTACATCAAGGAGTCCACGGAGTGTCAAGAAAGCTACAGTCGACTGAGCGGTCAGGTCCATCACAAACTTGCATACATCGTCCTGCGAATACAGTCCCTCCTCGCAGCTCGGAACGGCTCAGAGCAGCGCCCAGGCGAAGCCCGCGAAGAGCGTCGTCGCCCACATCGCCAGCCCCGCGCGCAGCCCCACGACCATCCGGTCAGGCTCTCCGCCGTTCGTCTTGGACGAGCTCCCACCCGTGCTCCCGCTCGCGGGCGCGCCGGTGCCCGAGCCAGACCCGGACCCGGGCACGGTGCCGGTCGCGGTGTCGGAGACGAGGATGGTGCTCGAGCCGGAGACGCCGTCGGCGACGAAGGGGGTGCTGTTCGAGTAGACTTTGACGTATTGGATCTCGAAGAAGGCGTTTGCGTAGTCGCTCGTGCCGTTGTTGATCACGTTGTCGACGTACTGTCAGCCCGTCAGTTGGTATAGAAGCCGAGGTCAGGGCGTGTCGTTGTCGAGATGGAGATGGGATGAAGATGGAGAAGGTGGAGGAGATGGGACTTACGCAGGTGTTGAACGTGCTGTTCGAGAGCGGACCGCCACAGGTCTGCTGGTAAATTTGTGCCTGTCCGGCGCTGCGAGTGAGGTATAGGTGAGGACTGGTTGAAGTTCCGATATGGCTAGAAGGTATACTCACAAGTCTCCGCACAGAGTGATATCAATCACAAGCTGCTGAGGGGCGAAGAACTGCCCGATGTTGCACGACGAGGCAGGCCACGCGGCAGACGGCGTTCCCCACGTCGACGTATCAACCTGGGTCGATGTCTTGCTGACGTCCGCAGGGATGGCATTCCGCTGCACATCTCCGGGTTAGCGCACGGTAACCATGCATGTCAAGGTTCAACGGCGTCTCGCACGTACCGACCAAAACCAGATGCTGGCAGACGCAGACGCAAGCACAGGCGCAAGACGGGGCCACAATTAGCACGCACGCGGACGAGGCGGAGACGATCAAACCTTACAATATGCCGGATTGGTCGAACTGCGCGGCCCAGACGCCGCCGCCGTTCGAGTTGAAGCCGTCGCCGAAGCTGTTCGGCTGCGTCTCCTGCACGGTGCACCCCTCGCTCGAGTTCCTGCCCGCGGAGCAGTCCGAGCCGACCGTCTTCCCGAGCTGCGTCACGCTCGTGTCCTGCGTGCAGCCCGCGTTCGCGTGGAGCGTCATCTGGTCGTTCGTCATCTTGTTCACGCCCTCCATGATGTCGATCTCGCCGCCCGCGGGCCAGTCTTGGCCCATCGTCCAGAAGCTCGGCCATACCTGTGGGTTCTCGACGTCAGCGGTGAAAGGGAGGACGGGAGAAGAGGCGGACCGAGCAGCCAAACGGAAGGTGCAGGGCGTCAAAGACGAAGACGCTGCCTATAGGGAAGAAGTCGTGGGTTATGATTTTCACCTGCGTGGGCCATTTGGCGTTAGCACGACGGATGTGGACCTGGGCGGGTACGTACTGAGTTGCGCTTGATGTTGAAGGGGACAAAGGTGGTATTGTCGACTTTTACGATGGCGTTCCCGGCGCCGTTGATGAACGTGAGGCCGTCGGCGGTTGCGTTAGCCTGGCTGAGGTAGTTGACGTCGCCTGCAACGGGCCTCAGCGCTCCGCAATGCCCCTCCGCCCAACAGACGACGTACCATTCGTGGTGTTGTCGAACCCATCGAAGTAGTCCCATCCGTTGAAAAACGTACTCCCAGAGTAGCTTCGGAGGATACTGTAGGTGGCCCCAGTAGCGAATACTGGCGAAACCGAAGCCGCCAAGAAGACAAGTGCAGATAGAGACCGCATGATTTTCTTTCCTCGCCTGCAAGAATGAAGGGTATGCGCGGGCGGTGGTAGTAGTGGTGGTGGTGACAAGGAAAGGACGGGGTTGAAAACGAGGGGCTGCCCCTGTGCGGGAGCTGGCTTGCTGCGGACTGACACGACACCGGCTTGAAACGGGGGAGGATGTGGTCAAAGATGAAGAGTGCGAAGGATGGGAGGAGGCAGTTCGGCGGCGTGCGACGCGACGTCCAAAATTACCTTCGCCCTGTCGTCTGCTGCGAATAAGAAGCATCGGGCGTAGTACCGTGGGACTCGGGACGTTTATATTTACTTGCTTAGCTGTCTTCTGTGACTGGCCCCCTCTCCCTGTGTGCGTCAGCCTTTTGCGGGCTCGTGGTAGGAAGCCGATGGGATGCCCATATTACCACTTCCGCCAAGCTTTCATCCATGTCCAGGAACTTCGATAGCCAGTGCATCCGAGTCCTTCGGGGGCTGTGTGCGGTGTTCTCCCGCAGTGTGGATGCGTTCCACTTACAGCACATGCTGTAAAGTTCGCAGTCCAGGTTGAAACAGGCAGGTCACTTACTAGTAAGTTGCTTACAGCCGAGACGAGCAAGCGCCATTTCGATGTGCGTATGGTGGCAGTGTTGCCTCGACCCTCCTCCCATGATGAGCTATGAGCTAAGTTCGCGCGATACGTCTGGCTTGCAAAAGTCGCTTTCCACCACTGGCAAACACACTATCAAAGCAAAACATGATTCGACGACAGAAACATACACACACGAGTCCTCTATCTATTGTACAAGGCTGCAGTGAACTTCTTTTCCAACGTCTCCGGAAGTATACTCGTAGTTTGCTCTTGATCCAAGGGGTGCGATAGATTTGTTCCATATCTGTGCGGGCGGCAGAAGCGGCGAAGCAGTCAAGACGGCAGGTGTAAAGGGATGCAGCGGCGCCTCAATCCTTGGAGACCTTGATGACGACCTTCCCGACGTGCTGCTGGCTCTCCTGGTACTCGTACGCCTTGCGCGCCTCCTCGAAGCTGAACACCTTGTCGACGACCGGCCGGAGCTTGACCGCGGAGATGAGACGGTTCATGTCTTCAAATCTGCAGGGAGGTGCGATGAGTACACGCGACAAGACCGGGGAGTGGGCAGGGCAAGGGGTACGTACTGCGCACGCGAGCCGATGAGAATACCGCGCATGATGATCGACTTGGAGAGGACCTTGACCGGGAGCATGCTAACATCCGCTTGCTATACAATAGGGGATTTCTCAGCAAACATTCGAACGTATCGGTGTGTAATTACGCACCCCTGCGACGAAGCCGATGACGCTGACGGTACCACCGTAGCGGACGGCGTTGACCGACTTCATGATCGTACCAGGTCCACCGACCTCGACCACATGGTCGACACCTCTGCCGTTCGTCTGCGGAATCCCTTGCGTCAGTGATCGCATCACGGCAGGACATCACGAGTTACACACAATCTTGAGGACCTCCTCGTCCCAGTTCGGCGTCTTCTTGTAGTTGATGGTGTACGCTGCGCCGAGCTTCTTCGCAATCGCAAGCTTCTCGTCAGAAGACGAGGTCGCGATAACGGTCGCGCCGGACGCGACGGCAAGCTGCAGACCGAAGATGGAGACACCACCGGTGCCCTGGACAAGGACAATGTCACCGCCCTTGAGCGGGTTGGGGCCAAGCAGCGCATTGTAAGCGGTGAGCGCAGCGCAGCTATATGCTCAGTTAGCAAGGGTGGTACTAGCGGCACAGGATCGGCACACGTACGGAAGGG
Source organism: Cubamyces sp. BRFM 1775 (assembly GCA_022385745.1). Lineage (NCBI taxonomy): Eukaryota > Fungi > Basidiomycota > Agaricomycetes > Polyporales > Polyporaceae > Cubamyces > Cubamyces sp. BRFM 1775. The sequence continues at coordinate 9,805 of MU278549.1, forward strand.
TCGAAGCCTCCTCGTAGCTGAGGTGCTCGGGAATGCGGACGAGCGCGTGCGCGGGGAGGACCTTGTACTCTGTCAACACGCCGTCAATGGGTGCCCCAAGCCCGGTCGCCTTGATCTCCTCCGTGACGTCGCCGAAGATGTGGTCGACGGCGAAGTTGGAGCAGACGCGCTCGCCGACCGTCCAGCCCTTGACCTCCTCGCCGAGCGCGATGATCTCACCCGCCATGTCCGAGCATGGCACGGGGTTCTCCTTCTGGCCGAGCGGGTACTGGCCCTTCGCGACGATCAGGTCGCGGTATTGCAGCGAGACAGCGTGGACCTTGACGAGGACCTCGGTGGCCTTCAGCTTGGGGATCGGGGCCTCGGTGAGGGTCAGGTTGTGGAAACCGTCGACCTGACCGTTCAGGAAATGTGAGCACTATCTCGATCGACGCTGCGCTTTCGTCAGTCGCACCTTCGGGAGACGGTACTCGCGGGTTTGCTGGGGAACGGACATGGCGTGTATGTTCAACGTGTGGTGTGCGGTATGTGAAGAGGAGGCGGTCGTATGGGTCGAGAGGGTGAGTATGGAGAACCGATGAGAGACATGATCTGGCTTATATACGCGCGTGTGCGGTCTGTGTCTGAATTCGACAAAGTTCGAATTATCGCGTTGCTTTGTCAGACGTTGGAGGACAGAACAGAGTTTCTCGCGCAACGGTGAGGGCGCCGGGAGTGATGACGTAACCGGGGCACAACATACTCGCACGGATATTCCGTTCATCCTTTTCCTTTTCCGTAAAATCCTACCAGCCTACTATGATCCGCGTCCTCCTCTTCACAACACCCTTCGCCTGTGCTCAATCGTCAAAAAAACTAGAACGCGCAGGAATATACAGCACAAGTTGTCAGGCTTGGTCTTTGGATCACAGGAGTACTGCACTTCCATACTGCACCTATCTTTGGCTACGGCTTCAACACAGGGTCACACTTGCAGCCCCCTTTAACTGAACGTCGTCACTCTTGCATCACGAACATCCAATGCAGTCCTCATGAGCATTCCCTGCAATACTATCCCTCGGGGACCAGCACAGTCACCAAGAGCTTACTCCAGAGCACCATCCCGGTTGCGTTCCGTATACCCTCTTACTCAGTAGAAAGCTCACTCAGCACAGTTGTGGTTACTAACCCTCGGTCAAATCATCACATCCGCACAGCGACATATAGAAGACAGCGGCTAGTACTTGGAGTGACTGACATATGTCGCCAGACGGGAAGTGCGGATTGGTAAGCTAAGGAATTCGTATTGTTTTCCTTTCATACACAACCGCCACGGGTGCTATCTCTTACCATGCGTAGCCACCGCAAACCTCCCAGAAGTTGACTATCCACGTTCTTGGTGGCCCCATGGCCAACTTCTGCAGCACCAGAACTACAGATGTCGAGCCTTCGCTCCCCACACTATCGCTACCAGGCTCATTCGCGCCTTCGACGCGCCCACCGCCTGAACGTCCCAACAACGATCTTTGTCATGTAGCGCCTGCCCTTCATTCAGCACTGCACGTCGAGAAGACGCCGAGCTGTCCATGTGTGCACTTCGCGAAGGGATCAGCGTCGTACCGCTCCCCAGCACTGGACTGCAGCAGGCACGAGCGAGCACCGCTAGTCGGGAACGGGACCCACACGGCTATGTAGGAAGCACCTTGCGGGACCTGCCCTAATGCACGCGAACTCAGGATGGCGGCTTCGAGAGGCCGGGCGAGAGTTTGTGGGGATGGTTTGGAATCGTCGACGCGAACGTACCTATTCAGAGCATTGAGGTTAGGGGTGGAAGAACTGATACAACCGGAACGTTTCCCTACGGGGATAACGAGTGTTCGGTGGACGCTCACGAAGCTATACGATGCATATGGTTGCACCTTCTATGTATCAGGATCTAATCGGCGCATCAACAGGAGAAGAATACAACAGGGTCATGGGGAGCAACGCGTCTGGCATCTGCTCCGTCTAGCGTGAATGTCGTGGCGTCGAAACGGCGTGCGTGTGCGAGTGCACACCGCGAGAAGCAATGCAGAACGTAAGGGGATGTATCCAGGAAGTGCTGGGCAGCGCCTTCGTCTTATGGCGCGTCCGAGTCGTGTAATAAGCGTGTGGGGCGGTGTCGTAAAGCGAAGAGACTTATGAGGGGTTCCCGCCGACAAAAGGTTTCCAGCTGGACATTATACCGATCATACTGATTTTGTACTTTCTACTAGTTGCACTCGTACTGCGGCCCGTACTTCATCAGCAAATTATGTGAATTACTACCTATCGGTGCCACTCGACCGATGAGCATCAGATTACAACAAGCACAACATGGGTTTGATGAGGCAGCATATACACACATAAGTGCTTCATCTATTGTACAAGAGTGCAGCGAGCTTCTCTTCTAACAGGCTCCAGGAGCATAGTTTGTACCTGGACCAGAGGGCGCGGCGTTTGTTGAAATTGCGTGAATAGAAGAGCGCAAGGGCACCTCAGTCCTTAGAGACCTTGATGACGACCTTCCCGACGTGCTGCTGGCTCTCCTGGTATTCATACGCCTTGCGCGCCTCCTCGAAGCTAAACACCTTGTCGACCACTGGCCGGAGCTTGACGGCAGAGATGAGGCGGTTCATGTCCTCGAACCTGCAGAGAAGTGCAGTGAGAACATGCGAAAGCAGTAATGGGCAGGGCACAGGGGTACGTACTGCGCACGCGAGCCGATGGCAATCCCGCGCACGATGGCGGACTTAGAGAGGACCTTGGCCGGGAGCATGCTGACATCCCCTTGCTATACAATAGGGAACTGTTCAGAATATAGTCCGGCGCAATGGTGTGTAGGTACGGTACCCCTGCAACAAAACCAATGACGTTGACGGTGCCGCCGTAGCGGACGGCGTTGACGGACTTCACGATCGTACCAGGCCCACCGACCTCGACGACATGGTCGACACCCCTGCCGTTCGTCTACGGAATACCTCGCGTCAGTGAGCGCATCACATCGGGAAATCAGGTATACGCACGATCTTGAGGACCTCCTCATCCCAGTTCGGCGTCTTCTTGTAGTTGATGGTGTACGCTGCGCCAAGCTTCTTCGCGATTGCGAGCTTTTCGTCAGAAGACGAGGTCGCGATAACGGTCGCGCCCGACGCGACGGCAAGCTGCAGACCGAAGATGGAAACACCACCAGTGCCCTGGACGAGGACGATGTCACCACCCTTGAGCGGGTTGGGACCGAGGAGCGCGTTGTACGCGGTGAGCGCAGCGCAGCTACATCGTCGGTTAGCAAGGGCGGTACTAGCGGCGCAGGATCAGCACACGTACGGAAGGGTCGAAGCCTCCTCGTAGCTGAGGTGCTCGGGAATGCGGACGAGCGCGTGAGCGGGGAGGACCTTGTACTCTGTCAACACACCGTCAATGGGCCCGCCGAGCCCGCTTGTCTTGATCTCCTTCGTGACGTCGCCGAAGATGTGGTCGACGGCGAAATTGGAGCAGACGCGCTCGCCGACCGTCCAGCCCCTGACCTCCTCGCCGAGCGAGATGATTTCGCCCGCCATGTCAGAGCATGGCACGGGATTCTCCTTGTGGTCGAGCGGGTACTGGCCCTTTGCGATGACGATGTCGCGGTATTGCAGCGAGACAGCATGGACCTTGACGAGGACCTCGGTGGCCTTCAGTTTGGGGATCGGGGCCTCGATGAGGGTCAGGTTGTGGAAACCGTCGACCTGGCCGTTCGGGAAATGTGAGCACTAGTACGATCGACGCTGCGTTTTCGTCAGTCGCACCTTCGGGAGACGGTACTCGCGGGTTTGCTGGGGAACGGACATGGCGTGTGTGTTATATGTTTGAAATATGAGACTTAGGTTATATAGTTCGAGAGGGAGAGCCGATAAGAGACATCATGATGCGGCTTATACATGCGCGAGTGCGGTCTGTGTCTGAATTCGATGAAGTTCGGATTATCGCGTTGCTTTGTCATACGTTGCTCAGAGGACAGAACAGAGTTTCTTGATGTTCTCCGAGTCGCGCAACGATGAGGGCGCCGGGAGTTGATGACGTAACCAGAGCACAATATACTCGCACGGATATTCCGTTCATTCTTTTCCTTTTCAGTAAATCCTACTAGCCTGCTACTATGATCCGCATCCTTCCTCTTCACAACATACTTCAACTGCGCTGGATCGTCAAAAACGAGAACGCTCGGGAATATAAACAAGATTGGCACGAAAGAGGCCCGGTATCTTGGCTTCATTAGTGTATCAATATCTCCCCTCAACGGATACTGCAGCTATCTTTGGCTGGTACTACTACCGGTGCTTCTTCGACACAGGGTCATACTCGCGAGTGCGCTGAGCTGCCATACGGCGCCGTCACTGTTGCACCATGCAGCCTTCATGAGTGCCCCTGAAACATTGTCTATCGGGGACCACACAGTCACCAAGAGCTATTTACCCCGGTTGCGTCCCATCCACGCTCTTACTCAATAGCAAGTTCACTCAGTACAGTGGTGGTTACTCAATCCTCGGCCAATTCAACGCACACCGCAACAAACGTCACAAACCACACACCTACAACGAGAAGACAGCGGCTAATACTAGGAGCCACTTACATATCATTTTGCCGGATGCTTGTCGCCGGATGGGAAGTATGGATTGGTAAGCTAGTAAGGAATTCGTAAGTTGTCTTCAATCCGAAGTAAATATCCACGGGTGCTATCTCTCACCACCGCAGGTCTCCCAGAAGCTAGCTAGCCACATTCCCGGTGCCCCCATGGCCAACTTCTGCAGAACTACAAATGTCGAGCCTTCACTTCCCACACTATCGCTACCAGGCTCATTCGCGCCTCCGATGCGCAAACAGCCTGGACGTCGCAATAGCAACGTTTATTATGTAGCACCTGTCGTTCATTCAGCACTGCACGTCAAGAGGACGCCGAGCTGTCCATGTGTGCACTTCGCGAAGGTCTCAGCGTCGTACCGCTCCCCAGTACTGGACTACAGCAAGCACCGCAAGTCAGGAGCGGGACCCACACGGCCATGTAGAGAATCTAGGGAGCACCTTTTCGGACTTGCCCTGGTGCACGCGAGCCCAGGATGACGGCTTTGAGAGGCCAGGCGGGAGATGGTTTGGAACCATCGACGCGAACGTACCCATTCGAAGCATCGAGGTTAGGGGTGAAAAAACTGGTACAACGGTGCACTGCGCAGGCAGCAGGATAACGAGTTCGGTGATCGCTCACGAAGCTATACGGTGCATATGGTTGCACCTTCTATGTATTATAGGATCTAAATGGCGCTTGACGGTAGAAGAATACAACAGGGTCATGGGGAGCAGCGCGTCTGGCATCTGCTCCGTCTAGCGTGAATGTCGTGGCGTCGAAACGGCGTGCGTGTGCGAGTGCACACCGCGAGAAGGAATGTAAAATGTAGGGGGATGTATCCAGGAAGCACTGAGCAGCGCCTTCGTCTAATGGCGCATCCGAGTCGTGTACTAAGCGTGCGGGGCGGTGTCGTGAAGCGGAGAGACTGGAGGTTGAAATGTATGAGTCGAATAAGAGTTAATAGCGCGCGAAGACCTTCGGCTCGCGCTTCAGTCGAGCTTCGACACAACCCGTGAGTTCAGCTTCCTGCCAGGATGTGGGATGGAGGAGAACGTGCCACTCACCGTACAAAAGCACGGTCGCACCGAGGATCTGCAGGCCGCCCGAGTAGCACGACACGGCGGTCCAGTTGTTCCCTGTCCCGGTCAGGATGGCGCCGCCGAGAGGCGCGCCCGCGGAGTTCCCTGTTGAATTCATGGTCAGCGCTCGAGGCTGGCGGCGGGGCGTGTGGAAGGGGAGGGCGAGACGTACCGGGGAGGTTGAACAGGAGCATCAGCCCGGACAGGCCTGCTAGCCTGCCGGAGCCCCAGAGCTGCGCGGCGACGGCGGGCGAGAGCGAGAGGAAGCACCCGCAGACGAAGCCGTACATGATCGCAAAGGCCATCTAAGGACGCTCATATCAGTACACCCGGCGACAACGCCCAGAGCGCTGGGGCCAAGGACCAGGAAAGAGGTAGGTGCGTACAATGCCTGCGTAGTTTGAGACGAACGTCCAGACGAGGAGCTGCGTGAGCCCGGAAAGCATGATCATCGCCCAGAGGGAGTTGACGGGCCCAATGCGGTCCGCGAGGAAGCCGATGAGCGTGCGCCCTGCGGCGGCGGAGAAGTTGAGCATCGTGACGGGGAGTGCTGCGAGCTGCGGAGAATGAGATGGGTATCATGAGATGGTGAGTGCGTTTGGACTGCGTAGTTACATACCAAGTCGGAAAGATGAGGCAGCTTTTGCGAGGCGAACGTGGGTAGGAAGAAAATCGGGGAGAGGTATCCGCTACAGGATGTCTAAGGTTAGCGGAACCATGCCTTTAGCGAATGTGAGCACTCACAATACGGTGAAGAAAAAGCAGAGACCGAGACTCCAGAAGACCGGGTCGCTAAAGAACGAGCGGTCGATCCAGACGATTTTCTTCCGCTCGGACGGCTTCCTCCGCTCCGAGATCATGAACCACGCTACGAAGAGGAGGGAGCCGTCGATCGCGGTGTATATCCCGAAGGACTTTTTGAGCCCGAAGTTGGTGAGCAACTCTCGGAACACCAAGGATGATACCGCGCCGCCTGTTGTCGGTTTGTTGCATGAGCTTGTGTGAGGGATATAACGAACCAGGAGAGGACACACCGAGAGAGCTACCGGCGACGACCATGCCGGTCGCAAGCGCACGATATCTTAGGAACCATTGCGCCGGAAGTGCAACCTGTGGGTATTTGTTTGTTGAGGAGGCGCGACGCAGCGGAGAGGTGATTTGGCACTTACAATGAGCGGATACACCAGGGCGTTGGCGAGCCCTTGAATGAGGCCCTGAAGTCATACCGTGAGTAGGTATGATGCAAATGAAAGACACGTGTAGCGCTCACCATGATCACGAAGAAATGCCACAGCTGCGTTGCGAACACGCAGAGCAGCATACTCAGCGTCCACAGGGCGCCTCCAGCTGCAAGGAACGGCTGGCCACATGTCAGCCACGCTGCATCTTGGCACCGAGCGGAGAAGAAAGCACCTTATAGCCGCTAAAAGGAAGCGATGGTCAGCGGAACGGGTCGAGGACAACTCCGCGTACGTAACACTCACTAGCGGTCCGCCAATTTGCCTGGAATAACGCTCAACATTGTCATGAACTGGCCGCGAGGATCAGTCATATGTTCCGGGCGGGAACAGAAAACGCTAGGCGCAAGGGCCGCGAACGCACCATGCCAGACATGCTGCCCAGCGTGCTGAGAACAGACTCGGAAGCGTCAGGGAAGACGTGCTCTTTGAAGTACTCCTCCGTGACGCCCCAAACCTGATGTCATGTGAGTACACCACGGGCGAGGACACGAGAAAAAGACCGGGCAGAGATGTCCGCTGCTCACAAGCCTTCCTCCGCAAGCAACACGGCGACAGGCGGAGAGAGTAGAGATTCCGACAGGCGGGGCGGGGCACGCAATGTTCAATGGCTATCTTTCAGCGAGCATGGACTCGAGAACATACCCCCATCCAACCGTGGCAGCGGAGAATATTACACAGCCGAAGATGACGAGCCATCCACGACCACCGTCCGGCGGGAGGTCGGCGACTTCCTCTATAGGTGTCCCCTTTTCGTACACCGAGGGCGCGGCGGAGCGCGCCTCGGCGTACTTGTACGCCTTGTCGTCCTCGGACACCTCGACATGCGTCTTCTCAGACCGGGGAGTGTCCATGGCAGCAGAATGAGAGAGAGCAGTCTCGGAGAGGGGAAGAGAGCAGGGCCAGTTGTTCCAGAGCGACAATGCAACACCGCACCGATGGCCCCCTGCATTCTTATACGCTCCGTGCATGCCTAATCTGCCCAGCGATCTCTCGAAGCCCATGACTCGGGGAGATTCAAGCATCGGACGGTCTGGGCCCCTCGTGGACGTCGGGGGCATGTCCGCGGCACGGCACGATGGTTGCCTGCGAGTGTGATCTTGACGTCAATCATTGGCCACAAAGATGTGTCTATTGAACATACGCAGGGTTGCGCCCCGTGTCGCAGGATAACCGCGCCAGTCTGGACCAGTCAGCTGCGCCCATGGTCAGACATGCGCTCGCTCCCAGCGCCGGTCCGAGCACAGGGGACCTGTTTTGATCAGGCAGGCAGCGCTACGGGGGCGTCGACAAAAATGCGACGCATGCTTCTCCGGTTCCTAGAAGGTCATAAAAACGTCCGCAAGGAGTTTGTCAGGCAATATTGGAGTCCCGCCGAGTGGTTTCATGATCAGCCTTGGCCTGACTTTCACCGCGTAACCAGTCAGCTGCTGCAGGAAGGCCGTCCTCCGTCGAGTCGGTGCACAGGCTGCCCGGCAGAAGATGTTTCGCGCGATAGGCGGCGCGCAGCCTATTGGTCGAGCGCGGTGTTATCGGCCCGCCTTCTCCGCGCCACTGACACCCGGATAAATCGCCAGCGTCCAGGCTTCCAGCCCAAGGAGTTGGCCAAATCCCCCTTGCAAGTCGTCCTTCGGACTCGCAGCGCTGGAGGGACAGGGTAACTTGCCAGAGTTGCTATTGCACGAGGTTTGGAACTGTCTTGGCAATGACGTATATCGAACGAACTCGGGCGAACTTATGAACGCCGTCGTTCAAGCGAGATGAAACGCAAGTTCAAGCCAGCCATGCACCGTCGAGGAACCGGGCTGTTGTTCATACTTCTAACCTGGAGAATCCCATGTCGAACCTCTGCGGAAAGGGCGTGCGCACCTATCAATCGCTCCCCAAATTTAACACAACTTGACCATGCCCTCACTATTAGGGCGCAAAGTGCAGCCTTCGGGGAACGATACACTGACTGCGACAAGGATTAGCACACACATAGAGTCGAGTTTAGGCTGCACACTCACCTCGCACGGAACGGGATCTTCGCCCGGGGCCTCGTCGATCTCATCTAAGCAGCCGACAAGCTTTATGAGAACTCACCGGAAGCAGTGCAGCTTTCACGAAGATGCACTCTCCGCGGACATGCGGCTCGAGCATCCGCAGGTGCGTACAGCAGGCGCAGGCTGCGGCACACGTACGTTTGGATACGCGCAACCGAGGTATCCAAGCGGCATTGTCCGTATCGCCCATCCTATTCACAATACTAGATCACAGAAATAAGGTAGCAAACGAGAAGGGAAGGGGGGAAGGCAGCGTGACTCGTCGCGGGTTCTATGCATGCACCGCGGCCCGCATCCTCTAACAGGAGTCGTGGCTCTCGATCACGAAACACGGTCCCGAGGCTGCCCCTCGCTGTCCCTTCTGAGCATCGGGCTCGCCAACCCCCGCTCCGTCCTGCTCTCGTCCATCACCCCTGGAGTGGGCGGGAAGGGGTGGTGCGCGGCGGACGCCGACTGCGGGCTCGTGGGGCTCTGCCCTGAGCCGCTGCGGTAGCCGGGTGCGCGCGTGAGGTCCACTTCGGGCCCGTCGTCGAGCTCGTCCTCGGTCTCCCCTGGGGTGCCCACCCTGCTTCCATGCCCGCTGCCGTTGGGCGAGAAGCCGGACGTTCGGCGTGCTTTCCGGGCGTGGAAGGAGCGGCTTGCGGTCGCGTTGGAGAAGAGCGGGAGGAGGTACCGTTCGTCGAGCGTCTGGAACCACTTGCCGTCTTCTGCTGTTGGAAGAGAGCCGTCGCGCGATTTACGGCGGCCAGATGAGCTCTCGCCTGCAGAAGTCGTGGCGAGCGGAAGGACCTCGACACCGTCGGAGTCGTACTCTTCGGTTGGGGACGATGCGGCAGAGAAGATAGTATTGTTCGCGAGCGCCTGCGTTTGGTGGTTGTAGCTGACGGGTTCATCGTAGATCCGGCTGTTTCGCCTCGAGCTTCGGGCTTGTTGGGTGTCGAGGTAGCCGCCTTCGTCGGCGTACCTTGCCCAACGCCCGGAACGCCTGAAGTACTGGCTCCTGAGGTCTTCCTCTTCGTCGCTGCTAGTTGCCTCGTCGTCTTCGACCCCCGTCCGGATCCCCAGTACCTCCAGCATTCGCGCAGTAGTACCGCCAAAGACGATGACGGTAAGCACCACGACTACCAGAACCGTCGTACGCATGGATTGCGCGTTGTCGCCCTTGAAGCCCGCAGCGAGCGCGACACCCACCGCTCCACGCAGCCCTGCCCAAAACAGCATCATCTGGTAAGAGTGGGGAATCTCCTCCTGGCGCTGTCCGCGCGCGTGCCGATGGAAGAAGTTGATCGCCTCTGAGAGTGGGAATACCGCGGCGTAGCGCGTGAAGACGACGGCCACCGTGGTGACCATGATGAACAGGGGCTTGAAGTAGCTCGTGACCTTTTCGGAGGAGGGCGGGCTCGTGAAGAGCGACAGCCCGAGGTAGATGAAGATGAAGTTCTCCGAGAGCTGCGCCAGGGTCGCGAAGATATACTTTGTCGCGCGTTGGGTGCGCCGCGACATCGTGTGGTAGGCGTAGTGCTTGAGGGTGATGCCGCAGAAGAGCAGAGAGACGATGCCAGACATTGAGAGCCCGTTCGAGAAGAAGTAGCAGGTGTATGCGCTGAGAGCGACGAGACAAGTCTCGATTGATGGGTACAGGGAGAGCGAGGAATGCTTGAGCACCAGTGACATCGCAAGGCCAAAGACAACACCGAGCGCCATGGAACCGCCGAAGGAGAGCAAGAAGATGCCAATTCCGTGGAATATGTGCGTGACCGAGAAGTCTGATCCATGGAATTGCGACAGTGTCCTACAATATAGTCAATATCGCTGCCGCAAGGACATGGGGAATGGTGCACCTACTCATACATAACGATACTGACAGCGTCGTTAAGCAGAGACTCGCCGAAAATAATGGTGTAGAGCTTCGGGTCGACCTTGTACTGGTTAAATATCGCCAGGATTGTTACAGGATCCGTCGCGGACAGTGTAGACCCAAAGGTCAAGCACTCAATCAACGTGAAGCCCAGGGATTCCAGGCCAAGGGATGACCAGATGAACACTATCACCCTGTGCTGTATGTGATGAACGCTAGCGTCCCGACACAGGTAAAACCATACACTTACCCTACTCCCACGGCAGAGATGAAAGTACCCAGGAATGCGAACACCAGTATTGAGCCAAAGTTGCGGAAGAAGTTCTCTTGCTTGAGCTCATATCCTGAGGCTAGGATGATAGGCGGTAGCAGTAGGTTGAAGAATAGGGTATGTCTGAACGTCTAGTACGAGTCAATGCAGTCAGTATCTTGAGCACGCCCCGGATAACTAGTGATGTCCGAGCAAAAATGAGGATGTGCTACAATACCCCAGAAGTCCCAGCTGAGAAGAACCAGGTACAGTACCATCCGGACCATCCGGGAACATACACGAGAGCATTGTTTACAGGAAATTGTACTACCACAGCGAAGTAGAACCGCATGCAACCCTTGCCCGACATCCGAACATCGACTCCCAAAGCTGCATCGCACTCACCAGCATATCCCGTATCATAGTCCCCGGCGCCAGCCTGACCACAAGCCCGACGAACATGCCCGCGAAGATGGCGACGAGCGTCTCGTGGATGGCGCGTATGCGCTTAATCTGCAGGTAGTACGACGTCCAGAGCGAGAGGATGAGGAGCCCGCAGACGAGGAAGAGCGACCAGGACGAGTAGTACTCCTCTTCCTCCGGGATGGGGGTCACCGACGGCGTGGGCGCCGCGAACGCCGCGGTGGGGGAGGGCATGGCTGCAGAGAGTTCAGAGACGAGACGCGAAGAGACGAGGTGGCCAGTAGCGGGAGTCCGGGGGAGGCGGGAGGGGGTCGCTGGGTGCAGTCAAGCACCAGCTGGAGTGTGAAGGTGGTGGAACGCGAGAGAGCTGTACTGCTGTACCTGGGCGCTAGCTGCGGCCACGGCGCGCCTTCTGCAGCGAGTGCTTGCGGCGATTGACCTCATCGTCGTCACCGTCAACTATATGTGCGTAATGCGGCACACGCTCGTAGCAATATCAGTTGCATGATTGGTGAGGTGGTGACGACGGACAAGCAGGCAAAGCTATCGACAATTGGGATCTCGACGCAGCGTTGGCACTCCGAACGTGCGATGAGGAAGAGTATGTGCAGCACTTCGTCTTTCTTTCCATTTGTGCATGAACCCGTGTGCTATGGTATACATCTCCAAGAAGACCAACGCAAGGACACAAGGAGGAGGTATCACGATGATTAGTATGGATGGTTGGATGGATGAAAATATGGCAGAGAGGGGAGAGGGGGTTCGCAATAAATACGGCGTCATGGCTCAGTCCTACGTACTATGACAAGCAAGCAGGGAGGAAGAGCAGGAGGGGTCGTTACAAAACTAGCGAGGTATGTACGCGTGGGGAGACGGTACAGTACAGTAAGCGTGGGAGGATCATGAGAGAGTTGAGGGAGCGTTGAAGCAGCTGAGATGCCCGAGAATTGAGACCAAGAGTAAAAGGACGAAAGAAAGCCGAAGAGATACGTGAGTGAGTGGGTTGCGGACACTATGACACCGTCATGAAATAGGGAAAGCAAAATAATAATTTGGGACCAAGAAGTTTCCGGCCTAAGTGAGGCGCGACAAAGGTTGGGTGGCGAGATGGTGATGTGGACAGGTTATGATGAGCTGCCGCACTGCAAGGCAGACGTCGCCAAAGGCTGGGCAGCACAGGCAAGCAGTAACATCGAGCTCGAGAACCCTGGCAGGGATGCATAGATAGGCAGGACACGGCCCTGCATAAATACGGCTCGACACAGCACTGGAGCAGAGCAGCCTACAAGGTTCAAAAAGAGCACAGGTCAGACACGATACCCCCAGCCAATACGCCAATAAACAGATACCGACCGGACGGAACAACCCAGAAGGGCCACACAACTTCTACAAGGAGCACGCACCGCACGTCGAGCCTGCACCTCCTGGGCACCCGCAGGAAAACAGCGCTCATCCACGAAGCCGCCACCCATCGCCCTTCCTGCTGACGCGCCCGACGCCTCCGAAGCCCTCGCGGACGACGAGCCACAGCGCCGTGCTAGACACGATGTCCTTGATCTCCTCGGCGGTGAGGATCAGTCCCTCCGGGTGCGCGCCTGCGCCCGCGCCCAGCCCCTGGCTGTCCTTCGCGCCGCTGAAGAAGCTCTTCACGCCATTACCCGAGCCGGGGTGCTTCCCGTTCTGAGACGCGTTCCCTGCCCCGTTTCCGTTCGTGGGGCGGTCACTCGAGGCGGTTGCAGGTCGCGCGACGCCCGCGGGGGTGATGATCCGCTTCCGGACGCTCATGCGCTCGATCTCAACGTCTGGGAGGGGGAAGGGAACCTTGAGTAGCGCTACGACTTTGGGATGGTGGGGGGTAGGAACGACGCCCGCGACCTTGACACGGACCGTTCCAGCGCCAGTACCGCCAGCGATCGCTCCGGCAGGAGGAAGGGGAGATCCAGGTGGAGGAAGACGGGAAGGAGAGAGCCGCCGCACGACGAGCGTGCACGTCCACGGAGTCTCGGAATCCTCGGGATCGCTTTCGTCTCCCGGATCTTCAGAAGGGGATGCCTTTTGGTGATCCTCGTCCGACGCCGCTGTCGTCGTGCTCGCGGTGGCGTGAGGGGAGGTGGAACGATGCGAGTCAATGGAACCACGCGCTTGCGCCTCCGCGGCCGAAGCAGAGGCGACGCGCTTCTTGGATTGCGGCGGGTCGGAAATGACTACCTGCGGAGGATGCTGGTGAAGGGACGTTTGCGACTGCGCGGCAGACGACAACGCGAGACTGTGACGCTTCGAACGCGACCGCTCGCCGCCATCGTCTGCGGTGTCACGTCGAGAATGGCGTTTCTTCCCGCTTTTGCCCCTGGACCACTCGAAGCGCACTTCAACCAGGCTTTCCACCGGGGTTGCGTGGGGCGTGGCCCCGCGCGCCTCGTTAAACTTGCCCTTCACACCACTAAGGAGCGACTCAGGGGTACCTTTCAGCCATCTCCGCACTACCCAAACGTATTTAGTAGGCCGGCCGCGGGGAGGGTAATTGGGGGAGCTAAGGGTAGGTTGAATACCGAGTACAGGGGGCTGCAATATGACGTTCTCCCGGCCGCTGCTTGGCGCACCTTCCGCAGTGGAAGCAGCTGGGGAGTGACCGGGAATGTTGAGTGAGTTCCCTAGAAGCAGAGACGAGCGACGGGAGACACGCGAGTGTTCAACAGAAGCTGATGGAAGAGGTGTTGTGGGCTGCGCGGGGGAAGGCGGCTGGGCGCTGATAGGTGGGAGGGGTGATGGCGGGAAGCTAGGTGAAGATACAGGTGAATCTCCACGACGCTTGAACAACTTGCCAAAGAACTTCTTCGCGCCAGGCGTGTTTCTCGGTGTGGTCGGCGTAGCGGAAGCAGGGGTAGGTGTTACAGGGGCAGGGGTATGTGGGTATTCAGAGGTGCCCTCCGAGTTCAGTGATAGGGCCGAGGAAGTGGGTGTGTGGGGTGCGTCGGGTGCAAGGTGTGAATGTGTGAGATCCGCACTCGCACGAGTGGGATGCTCGTCAGGCAACGAGGCAGTTGCCGGGCCTGGAGAACTCCCGGTCATGGGTGCGGGGTTGCCGCCTTCTCCCCATACTTCTACAGGTTCAAGGACGGCCAAGCCGATGACTTCCAGACCCCGTTTCTGGAATTTAGCTACTTTCGCGTCTGTGCCGGCATCGACGATCACGTTGGTGAGTACGTTGTGCGCCTGTAGGTTGTAGAGCGGAATAATCATGCGGCGCCCGGAGGAAGTTGTGGAGGTGGAGGCAACCGAGGAGAACGATGTGGAGGAATAGGACGAATACATAGACACGTCGGAGCGGTTGGAGCTTGTTCGCGTGAGCTGCACATCCGAAGCGCCATCGTCTTCGGGCCCAAGCGAGGAGTCTCTTGAGCGTCGTCCACTGGTGGACCGGCTGGGTTCGCGGTTACTTGGTGGTACGAGCTGTACCTGAAGGTTGAGAGGATGATTCGTTTTTGATGGTGGTGGCCGGACCACAATGAAGGACTGTGCGAACAAAGTCAGGATTGGTTCATTCTCGATAGTGATCGTCCGACTCGAAACACGTTTGGTATGAGGCTACCGGGTGGGACCGCGCGCGCAGTGGTAGTAGCCGCTGAGTTTAGTGATCATCACGAATCCTGGACACCTGCATAGCTCAAGATGCGATGTGAACCACACTGTCCCGGGGGAACACAGCAAATGCTGCAGAGCTGCAGATGGCAGTAGGAGATCTGCTATATGCGCCGAACCGGAGACAGGGCAGAAAAATCCCCGAGACCATTGCGGATAATGCGATGTCCTCGACAACTCACGATGCCATTTCCGGAGAGTCAGATCCCTGGGGAGGTGCCGCCATGTACGGGGAATGACACGTCTGGCGACTGGTACAAGGAAGTAGCGGACGCTCCACAAAGTCTGACTGCGTCCGAAGCGAGCTCGGCTCAAAGGCAGCTCAGGGACTGAGCCCATTTGGACGACGCAGACGACTTTACGCGTGCAGCGTACAGTATTCCTGTACACTCTATCTCCCGACGTCGTCCGATCCTCGACAGGAAAGCGCTTCCTGCAAACTGACACGGTGACAGGATCGTTCCCATATATCCAAGGACACAGGCTTGCCAGACGTCTCTGCGCGGTCGACCCCCTTCGCAGGTAGTTCGAACACCCTGAGAGCCTGGCGAGGCCATGCCACGTACCCAAAGCTTAAAGAAGAGAGATGGGAAAACGTACCTCGTTCGACCGCTCTTTCTTCTTCTTGACGTTAGATCCATCCCCTGTCATGTCCGGGTCTTTGGTAGGAGAGGCGGTAAGCTGCCTCTGCTGTTCTGTGGGGGAAGGCGGGGACTTGTCGTTGCCAATCTGCAGCGCAGAGGGGAGAAAGGAGGAGATAGAGGAGAGCATCGGAATCAGATGAGATGGAGGTAGTGGTATAAGAAGTGCAGCGAGATGCCGCTCAGTTGGATTCAATCCCTTTCCGGGTGCGTCATTACACGCGCCAAGCCGCCCTACTCGCTCTCGTAAATCCGCTTAGCTCATCCCATCCCACCACTCGGACTCGGCGCCTTTCCCCGCGCTCATCCGGACATCCGCAGGTCCACAGCCGCAGGCCTAGGGCCGCTGGACAGTACCAGCGCTGCGCCTCATCCGCAGCTCCTCTTGTTCACTCGAAATTCACCGCAGATAATCGTCGGCTCTGCGGCACGTTGTGGATCTGAAGAACATCAACAACGCCGAATTTTTTGACTGCCAGGGTTGCCATCGCGCCCGACGTACGCAGGGTCTCGGCAAAGGCGGGCAGACAGCTGCAGCGCGTTACGTGTTCCGGCAAGCGTGTCAACGCCTCCTGTGGAAGCCTCCGATCACCACCACAAATCGCACCCGGCGGGGGCGCGTCGCAGGGTCTCAACTGCGATCCATGCCTCGTGCGATAGCCTCCTTGACAGCCCGCCGGCCTCTCCTCGACTGCTGTCCTTTTCAGAGGCCATGAATTTACGCAAATATTCAGAGGGTCGCGCCGCTCCCGCCGGTCAGCAGCGCAGTCGACGTCCAATCGACGGACACGATCGCAATGCTGATATCCCAATCAGTGCATCATCCGCTCCAGCTTGCGACTATGATATTCCTGCGCCGTGCGGCCATGAATCGTCGGACCGATGCAATTTCCCCCACAGTTTACGCCGTTCGATTCAACTCGGCCCGAAGGCGTTCGGTCCTTGCGCTGGATGATGGGGCTGAAGTCGGCGCAAGATTGAACCTGGTGCACATTCCGGGTGGACTCGGGGGTGTCGACTCTGCTTGACTCACGTGCGGCACTCGAGTCGTGTGAGCGATGGATCGACTCACCGCTGAGGCCCGGGGACTGTGGCGGAAATACGAGACCTGTGAGACGTTTGGCCACGGTCATCCCGAAATCCTCGGCGTCAAAATCTATGGTACCATCGGATGGTAGGATGTTCTCTTCTCCCGGTAAATCTTGCTGCTGGGGATAGTGAGGTCGAACACTCATCTGGTCTTCTTGCATCCGCTCGAGTCGGGGGCAGGGCGTGCGACCCGGATGCGGTCCGCCGAGGGACCTGCTCAGCGCCGGCAATATCATACGCCTGAGATACCGCTGGGATGCTTAGCCGGGATGTGGTCCAGAGCGCTATCTGGATGCTCGAACAAGCTCCTTTCGGGCGAAGAGCATGTTCGAAAACACAGCCACCGACGAGAGCCCGGAACGCGGATTAATGTCACTAGAATCATTGACGAGATGTCTAGCCGGCCGACTATAAATACTGCAAGCAGAGCGCTGCCATGGCTTTGAATAGAGATGCTGCGGGATAGAGAGCTGAACGTACCATGCTGGGTGGAATGGCTTCTGATAGCTGTGATGGAGGTGTATACCGATATTATTTGGCCTCCCGACTTCCTCTCAAAACCCGATCCGGGAGGGTCACGTCGGAGCGCACCGCGTCGAACTGCGAGCTAGCCTGAGTTCTGCACGGGCAATGGCGGGCCGTAGGGAGTGGACACGCAGCCCCAGGAATGCATATGTGCGGCATGCAACGGCCTACTTGTTCTTGGGCGGGTTACGGCCGCAGTAGGGCGACCAATCTGTAGTCGCAGAGGCATACATAGTGCCAGTATACCGGTAACCGACAAGCCGGGCACTCATCAGGATCGCTGCGGATGGACACACCGCAGTAAGATGAAGCCGCTCCCGCTGTAAGCGAGGCTTTGGGCTCAACTTTGCAGTGCTGACGGTACCACCCATGGACGGCACAATCATTATACACCTGCCGAAAAAGCTGGTGAATCCATCAAGACCGCCCAGCATGCATGTAACGTGGTACGCACCTTGCACAACGGGGCGCCACGATCCATTCTGACCATAGAACTAACCTACATCATGTACGACGATGAGGCTGAGCACGGGTTCTGTGGTTTCCGTTTGCTGTGGGACCGGAACGCGCACATTAAACCGGTGAATTGCCCGTGCTGTGATTCTACGCCGGCGTTGAATAGGTCTCTGATATGAGCTGAGAACAGAGGCGCTGCGCATGTACGCAGGGTCAGTAGTGATGTACGCAGCTGTCGGTTCACCTGCGGGACTGCGCCGCTGTGTGCGACGAACAACACAAAGCACCTTTCTTCAGCGCAGCAAGCCTTGCATAATCCAAGACATTGAAAAGTGGAGAACGTGAGAGCGTGTTACAGATTGAATATGAGGACGAGCAGGCATATTTCCACGGCGAACACCACGAGGGAGAGGAGGGCGACGATCCACCCAGCGGTGACGAACGGTCGGCCAAAGACGCGCTTTCCGGTCTGGCCGACGGTCTTGACCGCGTTCTCGTACGCTGCAGGGTTCCGGTTGCGGTCCGCGAAGTCATGCCGCGAGTGACGCTGCCGGAAGTAGGCAAGGATGAAGAGCATCCCGGCGAGTGCGGTGTACAGGATCCCGACTGAGTCGATGGCAGGTGTTAGGAGAAGTGTGGAGGTGTGGTGAGGCGTTTGTGACTTACTCTTGAAGAACCGTTTATCGAACAGACGCAGGATGGTGAGTGCGTAGCCGAGGTTAGAGATTGCACTTCGGCCATATGCACCATCAAAGGTCCTTGAACGGGCGCGCAGTTCAACTACAAAGACGTAAGCACATGAGTAGTACTTTCAACGTTTGGAATTGTCTAATACCCAGTTCGTTGACATCCTGGGGGTAGAACGATTTGGATCGGTGACCTCTGTGCATAGACACGTCAGCAACGTGTGTATTACTTACGCGGGGTAATAGCCTACCTATAATATCTGTGCCGTTCAGATTCTGACATGTTGCTGTCAAGAACGAAGCCCGTGAGATACACAGCGGTGCTGTTGGATAAGTAGACTGGCAGGTAGACAGCTGCCACCGGCGTCGGCAATTGTAATGAGGCCTGGCTATCGCAATGCAGCCGAGAGCTTGTGTATCAGATCGTGAGCCTTAGTTATAGCCTACAAGACTAGGCTGGAACTGATGTAAGTAGTGCTGCTGGACAATGATCGCACAAGGTGGAGGTACTGAAGTTACCGCACCAGCTTCGTGTGCTGCAGCAAACCCGGGGTAATGCTTATCTAATCGAAGATAGTTAAGCCCGAGCGCTCAGCTACTTAGTCTGTACTTAGCGCCCACATTTGTGGTTACGCAGTGTCCTTCCACCACAGTGACCACACGACCCTTGACTTGAGAGCTCTGATCGCACCATGAAGAACAAAAAGAACAAACAGGCGAAGAAGAAACAGCAGCAGCAAGCTGCGCAGGCCGCCGCGAACGGCGCGGAGAACGGCTCCGTCGATGTGTTCGTGCGCCAATCTCTGATACTATTACTGAGTGGCTTTGCTCAATTTGAAGGCCAGGCACGAGCAGGAGAAGGAGATTGAGGTTGAGCAGACGGAAGAGGCCGTAGAGGTTGCGAACGATGCCAAGGAAGACGAGGCTCCGCAAGAGGAGGTGGTCGAGGAGATCGACCCGGCGGTCGCGGCTGAGAAGGCCAAGGAGGAGGGAAACGCGGCATTCAAGGCGGGTCGGTACCAAGAAGCTATCGAGCAGTATAGCAAAGCAATAGGTGCGTGCTCACTCATCAAACCATTCAAACCACGCATTTGGAGGATCGGAATGCAAGTCCGCCTTGCGAATCAATCCAAATGGTGGTCGCAGTAATACATGTCGCGTATTTTGGTCCATCCCACCACAGTATGTGGCAGAGGGATCTGCTGCCCCTGCTCCCAACGTACAGGGTACTGCAGTACGGCTGCATGACTATTCTACACCTCCGATTCCCCATTACAGAGGTGCGGTAGGTGGATCATATACTTATAACCATGGATAGACTTGCGGGCCACGGAGCCTACCTACTGGACGAATCGCGCCGCTGCGTACATGGCTCTCAAACGATTCAAGCCCGCACTCTCAGACTGCCAACAAGCTGCGTCTCTCCAGTCCGACAACCCTTCACCAAAGACCCTCGTCCGTCTCGCCCGGTGTCAGCTCTCAACGGGAGCCACTGCACCATCACTTTCTACCCTCCGCACTGTCCTTGCGATCGACCCCAAGAACGACGGTGCCCTCAAGCTGCAACAAAAGGTGCTCGAGCTCGAGGCGCACTTGCGCAACCTCGAAGGTGCGCGGGACCGGAAAGAGTGGGGCTTGGCGCGGATCGCGTTGGATAAGTGCATGCAAGTCATCGAGGGCGAGGGCGGTGATATACCCATTCAATGGCGATTGTGGAAGGTCGAGCATGAGATCGCACGGAAGAATTGGGACGCAGCGAGTATTGCTGCGAAGTACGTGCTTCTGCCGATCTTCACTTCCCAATGCTCACAGTATTTCATTACAGCGACGCCATGCGGTTGGAGCCCAATTCACCAGATA
This sequence comes from Cubamyces sp. BRFM 1775, assembly GCA_022385745.1. NCBI lineage: Eukaryota > Fungi > Basidiomycota > Agaricomycetes > Polyporales > Polyporaceae > Cubamyces > Cubamyces sp. BRFM 1775. Next base: position 30,194 of record MU278549.1, read on the forward strand.
CCATCGCTATGCGTGGCCTCCTCCTGTTCCTCACGGCGAAGACGGCACAAGCAACGCAGCACGTGCAGTCTGCCCTGCGGTTAGATCCCGGCCACGAGGCTGCTATGCGGCTGAGGAAGCGAATCAAGGACGTAGAGCGGCTGAAGGAGGAGGGAAACACTGCTTTCAAGACCGGCAAGTTGCAAGAAGCAGCGGACAAGTACGGCGAGGCACTTGATGTAAGGGCCCTCTTCTACTGCGTTCTTGCGTAGGGCGCTCAACCAAGGGTTCATAGCGCATCGGCAACGACGAACGGGAAGGAGGCGGTGGGCAGCTCCGTGCTATGCTCCTCTCAAATCGTGCGACGACGCTCGTGAAGTTGGAGCGGTGGGAAGACGCGCTGGCCGACACAGAGGCATCACTCGAGCTCAACTCGACGTCATTTAAAGCGCTCCGAACGCGTGCCCGAATCCACCTCCACCTCGAGAAGTACGACGCGTCGATCGCGGACTTCAAGTCGGCGATCGAGCAGGCCGGGTTCGAGGGCAGCGACGCGGACGTGCGCGCGCTCCGCGCGGAGCTCAAGAAAGCGGAGGTCGCGCTGAAGCAGAGCAAGACGAAGGACTACTACAAGATCCTCGGCGTCGAGCGCAATTGCACCGAGGTCGAGATCAAGAAGGCGTACCGGCGCGAGAGCCTGAAGCACCACCCGGACAAGGGCGGCGACGAGGAGAAGTTCAAGCTCGTCTCCGAGGCGCACTCCGTCCTCTCCGACCCGCAGAAGCGCCAGCGGTACGACATGGGCGAGGACGACGACGACGACCGGTTCGGCGGCATGGGCGGGGCGGGCGGGGCGGACCTGTCTGAGCTCTTCGCGCAGTTCCACGGCGCGGGCTTTGGCGGCGGCCGAGGGCCGGGCTTCTCGTCCTTCGGCGGGGGCGGCGGTTTTGGAGGCTACGGCGGGTATGGCGGATTCTCGAGGGAGTACTCGTTCTGAGGTCCGTCTCCGTTCCGCTCGTCCGATGTCCTGCTTTCGCTCGATGTTGTCCATATCACTCAGCACTGCTTTGTATCTCCATGCCGTATCGTAGAGCATGTACTCTCTCGACCCGAACCCAAGCGTTCGTTCCTTTTTGCACTGTATATCTACTGCAGTATACGAATCCGTTGCTTTCCTCAATTCTAATAGCTCACAGCGTGTGCGAGAGATGCTCAACGAAAGACACCGGTATGAGGAGGGGTAGTGTCTATAAGCTATGCTGCCCAGATTAGATACAAGCACTAAAGTACTTTCGCCCGCATAAGTGCACACCGAGCTCGCTCCGATCCGCATGGTCTACCGTCGATGACATTACTTCTTTTGAGCCTTGACGTCCGCAACCTGGTTGTTCCACCACTTGCGCGCGAAACGGAGGGACTCCATCATAGAGGGCGCCGGCTGACGAAGGTGCGCGGGGATGAGCGGGATGCCGAGCATGCGGCGGACCGCGGGCTGGCGAAGGGCAAAGCTCTGGAGGATCATCATGACGATACCGGTGAGCAGGTAGACGATGACACCCTAACAGTAAGGCAGAGGTTAGGCATAGTTTGTTTACAGGTGGTCCTACAGGACGCGACGTACCGAGGAGAGGTTCGCCATGAGGAAGACGGAACCGGTCGTAAGGAGGCGGAGGAAGTTCATGACATGGCTCATTTGCGGGCTGGCGCCGACCATGTCGCGCATCGACATCTGAAGAGGCCATCAACGCGATATACAAAGGCAAGTGGCAAAGAAGCTTACAGTGATCTGGACGTTCATCAATGCAGTCGCAAGGATAGGCAACGTCCATGTCGGGTCGGCAACGGTGAGGTCAGGCACCCACTCAAAGCCACTGTACTTGAGCTGCTCAACGGGCAAGTCGCACAGCTTCTTCACGCCGAAGAACATGCCCAGCGTGACAGGGAGCTGGATGAACGGCGCGAGGGCCATGCCGCTCAGGCTCACGCCAGCCTTGTTGTAGAGCATCTTCTGACGGAGCGCGAGGCGCTGCATCGCGAGCACGTCCCGCTTCTTCTGCGCCGCCGTCATCTCGTCCTTGATGGCCGCCATTTCGGCCTGGTGCGGGGCGAGCGCAGCGGTGCTCTGCATCTGCTTGACGGTGAAGGGGAAGAGGAAGAGGCGCGAGAGGACCGTCGCGCTGACGATCGTCCAGAACCACGGCATGCCAGTCGTGACCTGGATGAGCTCCATACCCCAGCGACAGAGGCCTGCCGGAGTCCAGCCAGCAAGACCCAGAGCAGCGAGGTCGCCGTATTGCAGCGGCGCGGGAGGTATTGATGCCACCAGCTCCGTAGGAAGGACGTCTGTCGGGACCGAGACGGGGGGAAGTGCAGCGTCTGGTGACGGCACGGGGGAGGCGGCATCTAGAGAAGCAGAAGGCTCTGCAGCAAGAGGTTCTGCTGCAGAGGTTGCTTCAGGTGCAGCGGCCTCTTCAGCACGAGCAGGGGCAGGCTCAGTCTTTTCCACAGGGGCGGCAGGCTTTGACGAGCTCCAGAACGAACGGGGTTTCTGCTGGAGCGCACGGAACTCGCTACGCGCCAATATCACCCTAGGACGCTACTAGGTGTTAAGAAAAGGAACACGTAAGTGCTCAAGTACATACCTGGAGGCCGAACGTCGACAAACACCTGGCCTGTGAGGTGCTCAATGCTGGCCGAGCGGCAGCTCTACATCCGGTGAATAACTCGCCAGCGCAACTTGTTGTAGAAACATACCTGAGACCGACGGCACCCAGGCGCCCCATGTATCCCATGCACAGCACCATTCTGCACTTCCGTCCCAAGTTCTGAATCTAAGAGCTCGGCTGCGAGGGAGGCACGAACGACGGAACGAAGAAGTGAACTGTGGATGGATGGCTATTGCAAGCAGAATGCTGTGGGCGCTCCTGTGGGCTCGTCCACGTGGATCAAGCGCTCGACCGTAGCGCTGAAGCTTGTAACTACGTAGTACTGGCGATTCACGGATTCAGGGGAACTTTCAATCCCTGGCAAGGTACAGTTCAGTACATACTCTAGAGCGGTATACGTAACGTGAATACTGTATGATGTCAACTAGTACTAGCAATGCAAGACGATATGAATGTCGGAGGAAAGCATCGACATGGCAGCCGTAGTTAGTTCATGTAGAGCCAAAACGCACGAAGTCAATTCGATCGACAGATTGATGTATGGACATGTATGGACAGCAATGATGGCTGGTATAATGGCTGATGTAGAACATAGCTATGAGGATATTCAAGTTGCGCGAGGAATCAGTTGTGCAAGGTCGTGTGCTGAGGCCGGGGAGGCTGCAGTCTCAATCGGGCTCGTCCGACAGGACTCGGAGAAACCTTGAGGACTGCCAAATAGCGTCACGCGCAGTCACAGAGATACGACGCACGTGCGTTGTGATTGGACGCGACTGGTGGAAGTACGATATGGGCCAAGACGGGAAAACGATTGACGAGCGAAAACATGCAGCGATCGGCCAGGAAATGGCGGCCAGGACGCCATTCACGGGGCCGGCGAGGCCGACGCGTCGGACGAGATGACGAGCGCGGCCGGCCGACGCCTGCATTCGATGGAGGGCTTGAACGGAAGAGTGGCGGAGGGGAGGGACGTTTGCCACTTGGTTTCGGCGTGGGCGCCTTTCTGGAGGACTTGGTACAGAAAAGTGTGGCGGCCCTGCCTTGGCACGCGGCCCCAGCTCTGTCTCTGCAGCCACCGTCTCCCCTCCACAACGGCACTCGTTATCTGCCAGCAGTCGCCTCTCCACTCCTTCTTTCTCCCTCCCATCCGCCACCATGTCCCCTCCTCGCCCTCCCGTCAACGAAAAGAAGGATGCCCAGGCCGACACCCGTTCAATCGGGAGCAGCAGTAGCGACTCCGGCGACGATGACAAGCTCCTCGAGATCGGTTACGTCCCCTCCTTCAAGCGCGAGTTCTCCAATATCGCGACGGTCTGTGGCCGACTTTCGTCATAGGAAGCTGATTCATTGACAGATGGACACATTGCAGATCAGCTTCGCGTTCAGCATCATGGGTCTTTGTTCAAGTGTGGCCACTACCTTCAATTCCCCTCTGTTCCTTGGTGGCCCAGCCTCTGTAACATGGTGCTGGATTCTCGGTGCCACGATGTGCTTCACCCTCGGTGCGTATCTTGTCCTTCCATCCGTATCTCCTTGCCGCTCGGAGTGGAGCCAAGGTTGCCGGGAGTAAGATCGCAGTACGCACGAGACCAACCGTGATCAAACCGTACGCCAACACCTGTCACGGAGATATGAGAACTCTCAAGACCGTGTGCCAGTGTCCCAAGTCGCGGGGTGTTCTTACCAGACGCAGCTGCAGCTATCGTTTCGGACACACGCGGCCCACAAGACAGCGCCGGGCTAGGGATGCTCGCCTCGCAGTGGTCTTGGCTGTATATGGGCCTTGGTTTCTCAGTCTTTCAATGGTGATGCTGACGCCTCCAATCCAGGTGCCAGTATTGCCGAAATCGTCAGCGCTTTCCCGACTTGTGGTGGCTTGTGAGTCGCTTCTCAGAATTTTCTACCCGAAGCGGTCGCATGACGCAACGATACCAGGTACACTGCCTCTGCCCAGCTTGTACCGAAGAGGCACCGTCCCATCGTCGGATGGGTCGTCGGATGGCTGAACATCCTTGGACAAATCCTCGGTCTGTCCTCGACTGAGTTCGGACTGGCGAACATGATATGGTCCGCGGTTGTGGTCGGCAAAGTCAGTTCTCTACGTGCTTGTGGGGGAATGCTTCTCACTCGGCGCGATACAGGACGGTAACTTTACCATCACCCCCGGTAAATCCGTAGGCCTGTTCGCAGGCCTGCTCATGTTGCACGGCATTTTGGTAGGTGAATGTCTTGTATGGTCTTGGGCCAACGGCTGATCACGCGACTCAGAACTGCCTTGCGACCCGTCAACTGGCGCGCCTCACTACTGGCTTCGTCTTCATTAACATCGGTGCCACGCTGAGTAAGTACCACGGCGTCAAAGCAGCGGACGCAGAGTATCTGAATGGGCTATGCAGTCATCATTATTGTTCTCTTGGCTACAACTCCCCGAAGCGAAATGCACAGTGCATCCTATGTGTTCGGTAGCGAAGGCTTCATCAACCAAACCGGAGGCTGGAACAATGGAATCGCGTTCCTGTTCGGTCTACTCAGCGTGCAATGGACGGTGTGTATACTCCTCTTCCCGCTCTCGAATGGCGTGCTGATTACTGGTTGTGCAGATGACGGTGAGTAGTAGCTAGCTCAGACTGTGCACCCAAGTTGCTTAGCGAGGTATCCTTTGGTATTGTATGGTTTTGTAGGACTATGATGCTACCGCACATATCTCGTGAGTAGCTCCAAGTGCGTCATTTCTAAACATAGCGCTGATCGAATGTCGCAGTGAGGAAGTGAAGCGCGCTGCCGTCGCTGCTCCTTCTGCCATTTTCATCGCTGGTACGCACTTTGTAGCATTGTGTGGACTCATGCTCACATTTACGCAGTTATTGGCACCGGTCTTATTGGCTGGCTCCTCAACATCGTCCTCGTCCTCTGCTCAGGCTCGCTGTGAGTATATGTTGCACCGCACATCGGCATTGACCGACGCTGACCTCGTTTTAGAGATGATCTCGCCAGTTCCTCGGTTGCGTCCGGCTCCGCCTTCCTCGATGTACGTAAACCCGACATAGCGGTCCCTGCCGTGCCCCTGATCGGTTGCTGACCGGGGCCTTGTATCTCAGATCATGGTCCTTCGTATGGGCAAGCCTGGAGCTCTCTTCCTCTGGGTGCGTCATGGGTATGCAATAGCACGCGGTCGTGCTAACAGCGCGGGTACTGTTTAGGCGTTTGTGTGCATGACGGCGTTCTTCGTCTGTCAGACCGCCCTCCAGGCTGCGTCGCGCACGGTCTATGCGTTCAGCCGCGACAAGGGCTTGCCCGACCGTGGATTCTTCGGCCATGTCAGCTCGTGGACGCAGACGCCTCTTCGTGCCATCTGGTTCGTCACGCTCATCGGCGTCTTGCCTGGTTTGCTCGACCTTGCGAGTTCGATCGCGGTGAATGCCATCTTCGCAATGACGGCTATGGCCCTTGACCTGTCGTACATCATCCCTATCTTCTTGTGCGTGCCTCTCATTTCCTCTACCAAAGCCCCCGCTAGTCTCTCGACATACTAAGTCCTCGTGCGATACAGCCGGAGGTGGTACAGGAACCATCCTGAAGTGAAGTTCGTCCCTGGCCCCTTCTACATGGGCGACGGCATCATCGGATGGATCGCGAACGTCAACTGCATCCTGTGGACGTTGTTCGTGTGCGTCATCTTTGCGCTGCCTACGTACCTGCCTGTGACTGGCGAGACCATGAACTATGCCGCTGTAAGTCCTCCCGTTGGACCGCCTTTCACAGCACGTTGCTCACGTCTCCATGATTCCAGCCTATCACCGGCGGTGTCATCTTGCTCTCTCTGTGTGTATCCCTTTGCCCACGCTCGACGTTCATGACTTACTAACGCGTCCTTCCAGAGTCTGGTACGTGATCGGCGGACACCGGCACTACAAAGGCCCGCAGTCGAACCGGACCGACCTCGACAAGCCCACCCTCGTGGGAGACGACGCGCTCATTACTCCTCCGCCACTCGCCGAGAAGGCGGAGGGGACGGTGCAGGTCGTCTGAGGTCGCCGTGCTCTCGTGTGTGCTTCAACAGCGCCCCCTATCCCCCCACCATCTCATCCCATCACTATACCCGCGTTGACTTGATCGCTTCGCGCGTGTCACGTTCTCTCTGCTTGCTGCCGAGAACATCTTGAGAGGACTTGCGAGGTACGGGTTGCGGTGTCATCGGCAGTGCATAACCGTTTTGCACGCCTGCTGGCACTGTGACCGCTCGCGCATCGCCCTTTCGAGATGTGAGGAGGACACTTACGCGGCACGCTACGACATCTCAAGTCTATCGCTCCTCTCATCAGGACCCCGACCACTTACACTCACACTCGCACTCACACGACCTCACGACATGCTCACGCTCGCCAGCACTGCCACCCCTTTTTCTTGGATACACCACACCACAGCACACCCACACGCCCACGCTTACATGTACCTACGGTACAGACCTCATCTGGAATGATCACGAACCCCGACGTCAGGATCCCACCACCCGAGCCGCGCTAGATCTAGAGCGAGGAATCTAGGTATCAAAAACTACGTATATCCTTAGGCTGTTGTCAACTTGCTTGCTCGATCTGTTTCACTCGATCTGTGTGTACGGTATAGTACGGTACGGTGCGCGCGGAAGGTCTGGACACTCAGTAGCCTGTTGTTCGAGCATTGTGGTCATTTGCAATGTAGCGGTATTCTGTTCGTTGTCGAACGATCTCTTGGTTGAGGTTCCCCGTGCGTCAAGTGCAGATCGCTTCAGGTCCGCATATTCGCATTGCCTAAGCGTATTCACTCTCAGCTATAGGCCTAGGCGTCTTTGAACCACGTACGCCGTGGTAGGTACTGCCTGTCTGCGATGAGAGGACATGTCAAGGCGTAAGGTACCGGCGCCTACCGTCGCTTTGCTTCTTGCTTCTTACCACCATGTTCCATCGTAACATGTAAAGTGCAACAGTACTTCATATCTCCCTTGAGCCATGACCTCTCCGCGGGCCTACAGCACGCTTCCATTGTCGTTTAAAGGCCGAAGGGCAGAGGTAGACATATGCGCGGGAATCTCGAGCTTTCGGTAGGGGCACCATGCTCGCTGCGCTGCTGACTCTTTGGCTTTCATCACCTGGGCTAAACTGCTGGATTGGAGCCGCATCCAACTGCTTCCTGTGTCGGTCATACGACCCATAAGCCTCGCTGAAGCATCATGTTTTGGGCTCACCCCACAGCGAGTTGCACACCTCATAAGGTAGTACATACTTCTAGTGCGGCATTCAATCAGTTATCCTTGTCAATTCTATATCTGACCCGCGTATATTCATAGATCATCAGTCATACAGCAGTACCGCCGTAAACCTTCCCAGAAGCAGGCGGTCCCGAGCGGTCTCGCGCGGCATCGGAACGTAAAGCGCTCTTGAGGGATGCTGTGTCCTCTACAAGAGGCGACTTCCAAAACTACCACAATTACGGCCCGCCTGTGCAGCTTCTGTGATTACCGCTTGCAAATTTGCCTCGGTGAGTGATGTCCTGAGAAAACGTCGCATTCCAGAGCCACTGAAACTAGAGGACTAGACGAACGTGCCTATCGCACATACTAGCGGTGCCGCGGTTGCTATGGAAGGCGCTGCTGGCCCTCCATAGAAAAGCATACAGAGCGTACAATCCGACTTCATCCACCATATTGTCATGCCTTCGATCCTACCGTCATGAACCTTTTCTGGCTATATCGTGTATTGACACTTGGTGAGCGATTCCATTGGTGCGAGAGTGATTGTGTTCTGATGCTGGTCGCTTCCGAAGTGTCTACTTGCATTCTCTCAATAGTCGTTATCGTGCTATGTGCACAGACCACCATTGACCTCGACGATCTCCTCAAGGGCTTTTCGGATCATCCGTCACTCCTCTATGCCAACTTGGGCATCGCTGTGGGGTGTATCACCGCATTCACGACTATTGTCATGTACGCATCACTGCGTTGCATGAACTCGTCTGAGTATCTGACGGGTAGCTGGGAACAGGATATGTCTCGATATTTGTTGCGACAAGCCCTTCACATCTTTACCTGCCTTCGAGCTACCTTGGTTCTGTGAGTATTGCAGAACCTCTCGACGTCGTTGCTCTACGTCTCATGATGACATACGACACTCGAAACTGCAAGGCGTCCTATGGATCCTGTGGGTTGTATCTGGTGCAATCACGCTCTTGAAGGGTGATCAGATGTTCGGCGAGATCGAATGCACCGCGCTCTCCGTCATCTCTCCTTATGGTAAGGCCATCTGTGACAAGTACCACCCGATCGCCATCATCGCGTTCGTGAACTTCGCTCTTTGTGAGTATTGCGCTTAAATTTCCCCATTCCACCAGTCCTGACGATTCCGCACTAGTATTTATATATTGCATCGCTTTGCTTGTCAGGGCGTTCGTTGCTTCTGGACAGAAGTTCACTGGGATGGTTGCGTTGAACATACTGGATGTCGCAACTACAGCAGCGAGTAATATAGCCTGATATTCCTCATCTACCCTTTGAATGTCTCTATCCGTATCCTCATCTCCCGCCACGCTGAGAGCATGTGGCGGCTAAAGTTGGTCCTGTTCGCATTGCTAGACGAGTGACCTTCGTCTCTATGCGAAAAGAACCGGGCTCTATGTACGCGTTCGCATTGCCTCCACGTCCGCAAGCGCGTCTTCCATGATCATTGATCGAGTACTTGCGCCATCCGACCCGGTGTTGACGCACTCTCGCTCAGCGTTATCACTATAAACATTGCGAGGTATCCGTACGCTCTGGTGTTCCTGGTCTAGTAGAGTTATGGCTGTCACTGGCAGGGCCGTTCCTTGGCGGCCACGCCTCACAGTGTGCACTACGGTGCCAATTGACGCGTCACGTTATTGGGCACGAGCTACCAGCGCTTATTGTCAGCCGGCCTCTTGCTTCTTACCACCATGTTCAACCGTACAGTGCAGCAGTATGAACCTCCGCCCTACATCACGACATGAGCGCAGCTTCGCAGAGCCTTTGCATTCCAAAACCCGGAAGGCTAAGGTCGACACATGCGGTGCCCTATTCACATGAGCGCCGCAGGGGCTTCGCCTCGAACACCGCTCTATTCGTGATCGTCACCATGCTCGCTGCTCTTCTGTCACTGTGACCTCCACCATGTTGGACTGAGCTACACAGGAGTGGGACCGAATCTTGCGAACTGCCAAGAATGCTCCGTAGCTCGCTCCGGAGTGACTGTCCCCGCAGGCTTTGACAGTGCCCAACGAGCGATGATCTACTAGGAGGCTCGGTATGATTCTATCCCGGTTACTGGAGATCTGGGCTTTTGCTACTTGCTCAGGCCAAAACCAAAGCCGTCTTGGGATTTATGCTTGTGTGCAAAATAGGCGGTAATTGCAAAGAACATACATCGCAGATCCTCGCGGAGCCGACATAGCGCGGACGCTACAGACGTGCATCTATGTTTGGCGGCCCTTGCGAAACGATCGCCTCCCGATTCGGCTGTCGATAGAAGCGCAACCCCTCCGCTGGACAGATGGCATGAAACATGTTCGCAGCCTGCTGCGAGCGCCTTAAGTACGGTAAGATAAAAGCCGTATTTCGACAGACCACCCCGCCACCACCGGCTGGTCCTGGAAACCTATCTTGACGGTTACCGAGCTGGCGATGTCGTGGCTCTACACGTATCGTCTCTGCTCCTTCAGTGCGTGCATTGCTTTCTCTCATATAGTCGAACCATCTCATCATCACGTATTGTATCACATGCAGTGCTTGCGCTCGGTCTGGGAATCGGCGTAGTCACCTTGGGCGTGGAGTCCGTGACCTCGAGAGCGATTGTCCTGGTCGAGGACAACCAGAATGTGGACGTCCTGTACGCTCGGTTGGGCATCGCAGCCGGCCTGTCCACTACCGTCTCCATACTGTTGATGTACGTGCTGTGTCCGAAGCATGGGCAATTGTTGGGATGTTGACGCTCTTAACATAGGTTGCTTCGCGATTCCTGCCATAGGCCTGTCAGCATCATCCTCGAGCTCGTGTGGCTTCGTAAGTGTTATTGGCTATTTTCCGTTCATTCGCTGACTATCGGCTGGCGTCGCAGTCGTCCAAACTGCGGTATGGGTCGTGGTGGTCGTTATGGCAGCCTTGAGGAGCTTCGATCGTTCTGTCTGCAACAGCGCCGTCTCGGATGTCCACGATATCTGTAATGACGCTGGCTTCACGCTCGGACTCTCAGCATTACTGGCGGCTATCCGTAAGTCATTGTATATGACCGTTGAGATTGGAGCATTCTCACCAAGTTCACCTTTATTGAACCCAGTGGCGCTATACTCGCTTGTCCTCCTGTTCGTAGCGTGCATGGGGGCAAAGCGTGGGATGCCAATATGGGCGTGCCCCGTGCGCCCAGATTCCAGACATAAAGCGTCCATCGGAGACCTGGAGGCTAAAGGGGGACAGGTCGAGGTCAAGGATCGACCGACAATTGCTCCTCATGTGTCTCCGAACACATAAACTTGCGGGCAGTGCATTGACCCGTGATATATCATACGACCCCTCCCGTCTAACTCGTGACAGGTATTTCGCCACAACCAGCATGGAAGTACAGTACTGGCAGTGTGGCTTCAGACGATCGCTGCGTAACGAATTCTTCGCCAAGCCCAGTTCTTCTCCGGCACGGTTTCCTTCGAATGTCTGTTGTGGACAGTGGGTAAGATGATAAGGTAAATCCTCATTGTGTCCTCATACAAACGATGAGCGCCCTGACAGAGGCAACACGTACAGCATCTGATCTTGTTGATGGTCCTGCCCGTCTACTCGTAAGTCGTACAACAGTGCATCTGTGGATTGGCGCGCGGCCCTCTGTGGTCCTGCACGGCAGCACATCGTGTCGTATACTAGCGCCAAGTACTCAAATGTTCAACTGACGAGGAAAGCTTCGGGCTCGCAAGGGTTCAACCTAACCTGATAATTTACGGAATGCAACTGAGCTCTACGGGCTCAGAACTCGGAACTATGGTACGTAGATGGTGATGGTGGCGTGGTAACGAAGAGAGGCGCCCACAAACGACTGCGGCAGGACGTTAGGATGTTCTCCCTCCTTTGAACCTCGACCTCTCGGGTTAGACTTCAGCTCGAACCCAGCCGCGCCCGCTGCGTCATTTAGGGCCCTCGAAGTAGTTTAAACTGGCTCCAATGGCACCTAAACGCAAGAGCGACGCGAACGCGTCTTCCGCTGCGCCAGCGAAAAAAGGCGAAGACGACAAGAAAAGCCGCGCCGAAGTCCGCGAAGTCTGCAAAGACAAGCCCTCTCACAGAGGTATCTTCCACGGAGGACCCCGCCCTCGCGGATAAGGAACAAGCTCCGGAGTCAGCTTCTGCTGTTGTAGCCGAACCCGCTGCGCCTCGCTTCGAGGGCAAATTCGACCTCTACTCGACGCAGCTCCCGTTCCTCATGAGTGAATATCTCCCGGCGGGCGCGTCAAAGCCCGACTTCTCCGCTGTCCATGACAAGATCCTTTTCTACCAGGCCAAGCCCGACTTCAGCCTGCGCGTCGTGCTCGGCACGGACGGCGAGGGTTGTCTCGCGTGCTCGCAAATTGCAAACCCCATCTCGGACGAGGAGCTCGAGCCGATCATGATCTCCGGCGCAATGAAGCGCAACGTACGCTTCAACGCGGAGGAGGCGGCACACGCGAGCACGATCGGGACCGGCGAGGGCTTCGAGGGGAAGCTGACCCTCGAGTAGACGGGCGGATGCGGGATGGGATGCAGCGTCAAGGGCACATTCAAGATGCGCAGGGTGTGAGAGAGCAAGGGAAAGGAGCTCTTCAGAGGACGCTGGGACCTCCGCATCAAGTTTGGTCCGACGCTCTGCCGGAAGGGTTGCGGCAGTGGAGACGCCTCCATTGGTTTGTTCTGGGCTGTCAGGGCGCTGAAGGGCGCGGACGGCGAAGGTATTGGGATCGACAAGGATATATAAAGCAGACGGTCCCCAAGAGCTATATGGCATATTAATCGCCACCCCCCTGATCAGGATGCACGCCCGCTTCGATCGAATCCCCTGTCTGAATATTTGGCTGGCTAACTATCGTATTCCGTCTTGATGCTTTCGGGTTCTCGCGTGCTCTTCTTCTCATGCCCTCGGCGACTGTCACGCTTGGCGGGATTCGGATTCATATCCGCTTCGAACCTCGACGTTTGACGATAGGGAGCTCGACTTCAAACTCCCCGGTACCTCCCCTGGTACCCGTGTCAAGCTGGACACCTCGGGCAGTCCGTGCATCTGCGGAGTGCCTACCTTCAGACGTGGGGCGCTCTATGCTGCGTTTCCATGGAGAATGCATTGAACACTATTGTAGGCAAGTGCTATACACCCTCACTATCTGAGTCTGACCGGAACAGCCTGTGGCATGCACTAGATCATGACAACAAAGGTTAGGTGGGGCGTCGACGTTGAGCTTGTGTACTTGGCGCGTTTAGAGAGCGCTGCACAGCTTGCGCACGAAATTCGTTCTCGCTAGGTCAGGAAGGGGCTCGATCTGATACCCATCGCTTCGCTCAAACGTCTGTATCTCGGCGCGTCACTGGCAGACTGGCAGCTCTTAACGCGCGGGGAAATTGCAGGCTGAACGAACGTGTTGAGGCACGGTTATGCCACAATCTGTGAAACCTCGACGATGTACATGTAGGTAAGCAACTTACCAAACTGTTCTCTTGACACATCATCATGATCATAGGGTGTCCATCATATCCTGACATCGGGAGCCAATTCTTCAGTGTATCGAGGGCGAAAGCGACTACGATGCTCGATAGTCTGGTCGTCTCTGTCAGTGGATGGTAAGCCGTACCTGTCTGCATTTGAGCGCTCCAGCGTGCCTTGACGAACGTGCTAACCGCAGCCGCACTGTGCAGGGCGATAAATCTAAGTTTTGTGAATGGTGAGTATCCTATGAAGAACACATCGCTCCCGGTGCATACAAAGGTCCCGGGCGCGGGCAAGCTGCAGCACCCTCTCGTCTTTATCGTGTCGCCTCATCGCTCTTGGTCTCACTATGAACGTCCTCCAAGGATTCAAGTTTTGGATGTTTCGTGCTTTCATGCTGAGTACGTACCTTCGTTTCGGTGACGAGACACACACTTTCATTGCTGACTGTCTTACCTGGGCTAGCGTCCATAAGTGCTTTGGCGATAGCCATGACTGCACTATGCGCACAACCTTCGATCCTGGTATCCGATACCGGTTTGTTGGATACTATAGGCATCGTCCTGGGGTGTGTTACTATATCCATAAACCTTCTCATGTACGTGCGACCACTTTGATACTTGGCTGGGGTGCTAATATTCAGCCGTGGGCACAGGCTTATTACTGACTTCTTCTTTGCCAACCCTGCGGTCCGCAGGGCGGAGTATCTAATCTTTGGTGAGTCCCGCCTATGTCATACAACGGCACCATCGAGTCTCATCAATTCGTTTGTACTTGTGGACCACCTATGCAGTCTTCTCGTGGGCCGCATGGGCCGGGACAGGCGCAGCGATCTGGGTATACACAGGTACCAATGTAAGAGGCATCATTGACATTGTCAATGCCGCTTTAAGTCAGACAATGCGTCTTGTGTCATCAACCGCCGACTGATATCGATTTTAGTTACTATCAGCATCTTTTCCTACCTCGTCCTTGCCCGAGCAACGGCCAGACCCGAAGCAAGGTCTGGCAGTGTCTGGGTCCCCTTGGTGTCGGACGTCGTCGGCGCGGCGTCCGATGTGGCAGGTGCCACGATCTCGAACTGAAGAAGACGGCGCATCTGAATGGACCCGAGATACGCGCTATCGTAGCACATTCTTCGATGCTCGCATACTCTTTGAGCCTCAATATAATGCATGGTTTCTGTGAGTACCCCCAGCATTGTTTCCGTACCGCGAACTTGTCAGCCTGAGACCATCATTGGTGACAGGTATAGCAGTTCTCGCCACAGGACTGACTCCCGTAAAACCTCTACCGTCGCGCCGCCGCCTGCGAGTCTCTACTCCAACGGCACACATCGAAGTAGGTCCCTTCTATTCTCTTACATCTTTCACCGCAGCGGTCAGGGTTATGGCCTGGTACGTATACGAGGGCCACTATCGCCGGCTCATCGCATTGTTGACAGATACATGACAGCAGGATAGCAGCGTGATGCGTAATTATAAGCCCAGATTGGTCTAGCATGTTCACTTACGGCCGCGACGTCCTCTTTTGGCAGATAATCGCCGCAAAGGGGCCTCCGGTTACTCTACGATGGCCGAATCCTAGTATGCAGCCATTGTCTTCGTGAGTAAACCTCCGTCGCATGGTTCACGCTGTCACTTCACGTTCACCAGACCCTTGCGTAGGACTTTCCTACTGTATCCGACCGCTTCTAAGATAGAAGCACCAAGAAGTGTTGCACCGCCCGCGGTACAAGTATCCATAAGCGCACGATGGATACGGGTACAGGACTAGTAAGCTTGTCACCTACTAAGAACCGGCAGCCTGAGCGCTGCATGTTGTGTTCGGCTTGAACAGACAGGTTGAGCAGTTTGTATCTTTCATCTCACAGCATTTCCTCGCGCTGATGCGGTTACAAGCGACACTTCAGCGAATTGGAAGTACTGGAGAACCCGTGGTCAAATGCGGTGCTCAGCGGTCCCCTGCGGTCACAGATCGGAGTCGCTTCCTTGACGCTCATGTCATCCATGGGAACATCCGTCATTCGGTTAGTACGGCCTTAACGACAGAATGCTACTAAAGGCTCGAGTCATTTCGTAGGACTGCACAAAGGGATCGAGTCATTGCTCAAGAAGGCCGCGGTTCCGCCGGCGGTCCCGAAGTTCAATTCGACAGATTGCACGTGGAGACCTGGAATCCGTACTCAGCGGATAAGTACCTAATTGCGTTGCAACCACATTGAAACACGCGGTCCAGGAGCTTCGTATCGCTGGCAGCGCTAGGTTGGCAAGAACCCACTGCGAGCGTGGCACGTACGAGCGACCTTCAAGAGAAATAATATCAGATCTCAACCCAAAGAACATCACTACCGCGCCGTCGAAGCTCAAGCCCCTTCGCCGCATCGAGCAGAAAGTAACAGATAGATGTCTGTGCCTGTTCCCAGAACTTTGGAGAGGTCTGTACCCGAGGTCGCGTCGCGTGAAGTATTCACCCGGGTATGTTTGCTTCGAAGTGCCTTGACGTACCTGCAGTGCCTACCCACGGCAAGATGCAGCCTTCTCCAGCTTTGCGAGTGTTGTGGTCACCGAGGTAACGGTGAGCTTGGCGGGCATATATCAACCAACGATTTGTAGAGCCGTCCTCTTCCCCCCTCCTCACGCTCAGTTGCCCACCTGATCCCACTATCATGAACGTCCTCTGGTTGTATCGCGTCTTCACGCTGGGTATGTACCTCCTCTTCGCAGACATTCCGGATCGATTTCCTGACGCCTCTCTCAGTGCTCACCAGTATTCTCTCACTGGTCGTGATCGCCTTGTGTGCACATACCTCCACCCATCTCGATAACATTCTCGATCGCTTCGGTCTCACTGGTTCATTCCCGTATGCTACCTTGGGCATCGCTATTGGATGCATTACGATCGTCACGAACATCATCATGTACGTGTCACTTGGCTTGAAGGAGCGTCCATGATTTTGCTACAGCTGGTGGCGCAGGCTTGGTCTCGACTTTTTCTTCGACAATATCTTCACGTCGATGCCTATTTTCGAGGTACCCTGGCTGTGTGAGTATTGCTGGAGTATCTATGATGTCTTGTGGGCTGACGTAGACGTTGCGACCTGTTAGCTATCATGTGGATTCTGTGGATCTCGGTTGGGGCGACGACGCTCTCGCAAGGGAAACAGCTGTTCAAGAATACTCCGTGCAGCGATTACGCTGTCGTCATTCCAGACGCGAAGGAAATCTGTGATGACATCCATCCGATCGCTATTGTCGGCTTCGTCAACTTCGCCCTGCGTGAGTACCCGGAACGCTACTTGTGCATAGTCAGCGGCTCACGTGTCTTCCCTAGTGTTCCTCTATTCCATGTCCTCCCTTGTCGCGGCATTGTTCAGCTCTGGTTCGAGCTCGGCTTGGACGACGTCCTTGAAGAACCGCGGCAAGTAATCGAGATCACTCTCGGAGAAGACGTCTCCTTGTCCAAAAAGATACTGTGCTCTCGACCTCTTGGGTCTCTTGCTACGTCTTCTCTTGAATAACTAACTGGACTGTTGGATGATGATGAGCATCTAATAGGGCGCGCGGCATTGGTTTGTGGGTATTTTGGTCAATGTATATGGGTCTTCTGCGCTCTCCGGAATTCTATGCATTGCGATTGATCATGGCTTGAGGATATAGGTCATAGATTCAAGACGCCAAGATGGCATTCATCCGTACCTTCACGCTCCCGCGCGGCCCCCGTGCCAACGATCCAAGTCCATATCTTCTCAACGCGTCGGGGCAAACGATCCATCTCCCGTTGCCTTGCGAGCCTTGACTACGTGCGCATCCCGTGAACGTCTGCGGTCTCTTGCAGCGTCAGATGTGATCCAGTAAAGCGATGCGTTGAGAGCAAGCGCGTGCGAGACTTGGCGACCGACCTTGTGCTCCGAAGCACCTGATCTGATTAATAGCCTCCCGCAAACTGATCTTCGATTGTTAACCTTGTGGTTCAGGTTTATGGCACTCCTGGGACTCGAGGCTTAAGTACCTAGTTATCTCGACTCCGGCGCGTGGACGACGACGATCCTCGCTGAGCAGAGAAGGGTAAGTACTTGCAAGCAGACGGGTGCCTACCGTGGTAAGCCGCGGTACAAATGAATGTGGGTGTGGTTCTCGCTGCCGCGTTGGAAATACGCGTTCACATCGGTTCAATCGCATCCATTCGCCAAGAAATGTAGGTGGGCGCAGTCTATACTACTGACTCCGATCATCCCTGCACAGGTCTGCCGCCGCCAGCATGTGAGAATCCCAGGCCAGACGAAAGTTCTATCAGATTTCGGGCGGTGCACAGAAGTCGCAGTAATAGTCTATCGATAGAAGCCGATAGATTTCAATCCGCTGCCACCGCTCCAGAAGTATCAAAGATATAAAACGCTGGCATCTATTACATTGCTAGCACTTAGGCCGGTAGCAAGGCTCGAAGCAAGCTCAGGCGCTCCGTCGGGGCCACCCCCTTGGCGCAGGCGGTTTTGGAACGCCTAAAGGTTCGAGACCCTTCGATTATTGACTCTGTGGGCCTCACCGTCCGGCCAGCCTTGTAGCTGTGTTACCCAGCATCCTAACGACTCGCATATAACACAAGACCCGTCGGCTTGGCAGACTTGCACCTCGCGAGGTCCCGGGTACGGTGGCGAGCGCGTTCACGCTAATAACGGATTTTCCTTGTACGTGTCGTCATGTGTATCGTGGTGTCGGGACCCGTGGAGGCTCACGACTGACGGCGCACTAGGCCTCTCCGAGTCCTTGACTTAAGCCTGGACATCACGTCTCAGATGATCTTTGAGATACCTTGGTGTTGTGAGTCGCGATATGGCATCTCTGCAACGCGAAATGGGACATACTGGCACAGTTCCGATGTGTAGCTGCCCTCTGGGGTTTGTGGATAGCTGTCTTCGCAACGACACTCTCAGAGGGCAAGAAGATATTCCACGGCGCTCCTACCAGATGCCGAGAAGACGTCCACTCCAATCATAGTCTCCTTCATCGACGTCGCCTTGCGTAAATCATGCTGCCTTGATTACCTGCTATGCCTGGGCTGGCCGCTCCTGCTGCTGCGCGTGTCATCGCGGAGTATTCTTCTATACGGTCACTTTGGCGGTCTCCGCGTTCACTGGCCCCGGTACGAAACTGACTTGGAGATTCACATTGAAGGATCGTGGGCAGTGATACCGCCGTTACGGTGGCATGGCTGGCGGCTAACAAACATTGTAGCCTCCTGTGAAACGGCAGTAGCTTGACCGTCACAACGAGTTCCTTCAAGAAGCGCTCTAATAGAATTATTAAGCTATCCGGCATGATGGTCTGCATTTCTAGGATGATCGTGGGTTCACCGATTGACTCCTCTGCCATCTCGTGCCGTGTCGAAGACGCTACCAGTAAGAACCTCTCAGGATCGAACGCGCGATTCCGTCTCCCCGATGGCCGCTATTCAGTTTCTAAGACTCTTGCAGCATCTTGCGTCTTCATTCGAGCAGAACATCCTAGTGGACGCGCTGCATACAGCGCTCGTCTGATAAGGGCCTATACACGATGCGGATGAGAAACTGACATACCTGAGCTCGGTGCTCGGGTGCCGAGGGCACCGCGCCGCGACGACCAGTCTGCACGGCTGCTACCGCCAGTACTGACGGTGTACGCGGATCCAGCGTGGCGGGCTCCAAGCCGCCGTGACCATGATGGTGAAGGACTGTACAGCCACATCCGAACAACGGCCGCGGCCCGTACGTGCCTAACTGTGGAATGCCAGGAATGGTGACCGAAAAACGAATGGAGCGCGATAGAACATCCGCGGAAGTACGCCGATAGGAGGAATAACTTCCGGCCCCGACTTTTTCGGAGTGGCGGATTCTTTGATCCCGGCCAGCCCAAAACATGCCTCGGTGCTTTGGCAGCTCTTCTACCACGTACATTGTATAGTAGACAGCTAGACAGCTCGTAAACGAGGGTCATGGATGTATAGTCGACGAAGTAAGACGATAACAGGAATCAAGCCGGAGGCGTTGAGTGTAAACGGGATGCATGTACTGATCGAGTCCGGGAGCAGGATTGAATCCGTGCAGGAGGCATGACCGGATGCTTTTCCTGAAGACTGCGGAGAGGACGACAGGCACCCAGCATGCAGATCTTCGTTTCCACACCCTGCAAAGCCAGGCCGAACGTGGCTCATAAGGTGGTCCCGATATAAGGTCAACGGAGGACTCGGCAGGGGATATTCGCTCACTTCATCTTCCGTCTTCGATCTCGCATTACGTTCCTTTAGCTTCCTCATCTCTTTTCTGCACCCGTGCAACAGCACTTGATACAGGTATACATTCTTGCCTCACCTTTGCGCGCCGATCCTGAAGCTATAGTGAATTTCAGTCAACCGAACGCATCCGCATCCGCAACCTCACCGATGCCTTCCAAAGTACCTGGACAACATATAAATCCATACGGATACGACCCTACCGAATGGATCTGCATCCTCTTCGTCGTCCTGTTTGGTCTCGCTACAGGTAAGCAGCTCATCTCGCGTAGCCTGATTTCACGCCACTCATGAAACCGCGGTCAGTCCTACATGCCGGGCAGGCGATTCGGGCACGTCTCTGGTGGCTCTTCCCCACGGCGTGCTTGGCGGGCGTCGGAGAGATCATAGGCTGGGCAGCTAGGGTGAAGTCCAGTGAGGACCCATACCAGATCAACCCCTACCTCATTCAGTGAGTCGTCATCCGTGCCGTCTGCTGCCTCATTTGCTCAGATGGGGTTTTACCAGGATTACGTCGACGATCATCGCGCCGACGCCGCTCATTGCCGCGAACTTCATCATCCTCGGGCAGATCATACAACGTATCGGGCCAGACTACAGCCGCTTGAGTAGCAGATGGTGTAAGCATGCACCCGCACTTTAGTAGAGATGCTTGACGGAAGCTCACCGCATGTTGGCAGACACGATCGTCTTCTTGTCTTGCGTAAGTCTTGCGCTGGACGACAAGATCGTGTGAGCACTGATACGAATCTGTATAACCAGGATATCATCGCTCTGGTGATCCAGGCTGTGGGAGGCGCGAAAGCGTCGCTTGCGCTCAAGAAAGGGACTGATCCCAACCCGGTGAGTGAACTCCTTGCCGTGCTCCTACCTATTTGCGGCTGACGAAACGCCAGGGAGGGCACATCATGTTGGCAGGAGTGTCGTTCCAGCTGGCCGCACTCGCAATCTACGTCATACTGGCGTCGGAGTTCCTCCTGCGCTACGCGTACGACCACCCGTTCAAGCGTCGAAGCCAAACGTCCGTCAGGTTGGACCGGGTGGATAAGAAGACGAAGTTGATCATCATCGGCCTTGGTATCGAGGCGGTCTTCCTCTTCATTCGGTGAGACGGGCTGTTGCACTTCGATCAGGAATACAGCTAACACCAGGCCCTTCGTCAGGTCGATCTATCGTACAGCGGTAAGCACCGCAAGCGTAGCCATGGCGCGGCCGAGCCGAAAGCTGACGTTCTCTCTCAGGAATTGACTGACGGGTGGCGGGGCAAGATCATCACCACCGAAGTCTATTTCAGTGAGTACACGCCTGCCATACTTGACAACGATTTACTCACCTGTTTCCGGCGATAGACGTGTTCGATGCGACCATGATTGTCCTCGCGATGTTCACTCTGAGCCTCTTCCACCCTGGACATATGCTGGGGCCCGCGAGCACTTGGAAGGCAGCGGTTGCGAAGGGCGACGAGGAGACACAGTCCAACATACGTCTGCATAACATGCAGAAACAGTAGCGATATTAGTATACCCGGGCCCGTGAACGTTGGGGACGGTGTTTATTGTTGACTTCAATGATGATGACTATGTTGACTCTAGATCTGTATTGTGGTTTGGTTAGTTTAGTAGTACTTTATCTCAATGAGCTCATCGTGGTATAGCAGGACAGATAGTCGAATCATTTTCTCGATCATTTTGAGGTCGCCCGTGCGTGTCATGGTCAACGTCCTCGGGAGTCAGCCTGAAGGATTCATGGCAAGAGACGCGCACACAAGTATAGCAGTATGTTCCCACGGTGAGATAGTGGGCGCCTAAGTACTTTTTGAGAAATCATGGTCGTGTTCCTTGGTCACTGCCGCTGCTTTGCTCGGACACTCATCTTCTCTCCGCCCTCCGAACCCTCTTAAAACGTTCTGGTCTAGGCTCTGCTTCATTATATTCTCAAACTGCACCCCTACAGAACTGGATTTAGACTGGCACCGAACTACGCATGTCTGGCCGCCTCCTACCCCATGCACTCCTCGATCTCACCCTTGCTCGCGCGTCGGCGCGCTTAGAATGTCTGGCGTACAAGTCTCTCCAGAGCAATACTGGTCGAGTGATTCGGAGGTATTCCCATCAGCAAGCACTTCTGCAAGACCACCCTCCGGCACCCACAGAGTACCTCCCTTATGACACTGCTGATGACCGTTCGCTGTATGCGAAGTGAGCACGCCCTCCTCAGTCACTACGTTTTCAAGTTCTCACCCTTTGCCAGGCGCGATTCAAGTAGGGCCGGACGAACAGCTCTATCGTCTGGTGGTCTGTTCCCTCACTCCCAGGATGGGCCCCTCACAGAACTGGAAAAGAGAATACTTGAGCTGAAGGAGCTGCCCGTCTCAGAGGTACTTCTCCGCGAACCGTGTTTATTCTCGCCTCCTGACAATGAAATATCAGATCGCGCAGACCGACGGACCGGCGTACTCCGAATCAGAGCTGCTCTCCATATACGAAGAACTGCTCGCAATCCCGTCTCGTTCTCACACCCAAGGTGCAGCATTGGTCGATCCGGAGAGCCGACAACGGCAAGACGAAGCTATGTTGCGTAGCGCTGTGCAGGATCTGTACGAGCTGGAAGATCCCACATCCATCCCTACAGACATTCGCTCGCAATACTCGGCAGCTATCACGAAGTTGAAGGAGATTGTCGGCGCACTAGAGACAGCCTCTTCGTCTTCCGCTGGTCCAGCTATCTCAATATCGGTCCTTCCAGAACAGGAATGGGCTGCGTTGGTGCGTACCTGTGTACGGGAGAAGGATGCTGTTGCGGCGGAGGCGGTCATTGACCTCATGAAGGTAGGACATCTCCCTCGTTGAAGGTTAGAGGTGCTTACTTGTTTTCAGCGCTCTGGTTCACACGTCCCAGACGTATTGTTAAGCACGACTATGTCCCTATACGCCGACCGCGGAGACATCGCAAATACTGAACGGTTCCTTACGACCTTTGCGGGCTCTAAACCCTCCGACCCTCTCCGGGATCTTCACGTCAAGGCTCACCTCCGATCCGTTGCTCCGCGCACATTCCCCACTTCTGCTCTCACTGCCTTGCACGACTATGAGGGACGCGGATTGCCAGCACCACAGAAGACGTACACGCGTGTCATAACATCTCTTCTTCAGACGCGATCGACCATGGGCGAAGCACAAGCTTGGGACCTTTTCGCGCATATGCGGTATGTCGCTCACCCGAACCCCGACTCTCGTCTCTACGCTGTCATGATCGCCGCCTGCGCGTCGCGCGTCCTTGATCCACAACCTGCTCGGGCACTGGATCTATGGACAGAGATGACGGTGGACAAGGGTATGGCGCCCACCGCCGACGCATACACCGCGGTCATCTACGCGTGCGCCTGTTCGGGCGAGAAGTCGTACGTGAACGAAGCGTTCCGTCTCGCCAAGGAGATGCTGGACGGCCACCGGGATGCCTACGGCAACTCTGCTTTCCGACCGGATCGCAAAACGTTCTATGCACTACTCGAAGGGGCCAAACGCATCGGCGATCTGGCCAAGGTACGCTGGATTCTCGCCGAGATTGTCTCGGAGAGCATGCAAGCTGCAAGAGGAGATGCATCCGACCTCGTATACGTCGACGAAGAGATCATGACCCACGTTTTCCATGCGTATGCTGCTTACAAACCTCCATTCGACCGTGCCGCAACGGTCCTCGTTGATGAGTCCAAGACCAACGCTTCTACCATCGATGGATCATCAACCACAACACCGGCCAGCGACGATCCGCCTCAGGCACAAGAGGAGTCTGCCGCCGCTGATGCCCCATCGAACCCCCAGGTTCCCGTTGCACCGCGCAAGCCCCAGTTTACGAATTTGCTCCCACAGAGCCGGCCGGAAGTACTCGGAGAGACGCGTACTCTCTTCTACAAGGTCTTGCAGGATGTGGCACCTGCCGCCCTGCAGTCGACCACGCTCTTCCCGGAACGCGTGGAGAGTTCCATGCCAGAGGCCTTCGAGAACGTCAAGCTCTCGCAACGACTGCTGAACGCGTACTTGTCTGTGCATTACGCGCATGGCAGGTTCGACGAGGGCGTTCAGCTCTATCGCGCGCTTTTCTCTGAGCTGGGGGTGGACAAGAACGCTTGGACGTATGTGGAGGCTCTGGAGCGCTGTGGGCGTGCGCAACGCGGCTTCGAACGAAAAGAGGCCCTGCAGTTCGCGCGTGAGGTCTGGGCGGAGTGGCAACCTGGAGAGGACGCGTGGCGACGCCGCATGAAGTGCCCCGTAGGTATGAATGCTCGGATGGTAGAGCGCGCCTACGCGGCGATGATCCGCATCCTGTCACTGTGAGTACCGCATTGATCCTCGATGAATGCTCCTGGGCTAACAGAGCGACATCTTTGCAGGACGGGCAATGCCCGCGATGCGGTACAGCTGGTCCGGGATTTCGTCGCGCGCTACCCGCCGCACATCGTCAAGCAGGCCAACCCGAAGCCCGCGTTGCGTTCGATGCGGGTCTCCCTCGAGGCTCCTCGGCCGCTTGTGCGACTGTTCACCCCCGTGGAAGTCCCAGACGACACCGTGCCCCCGCTGCTGTCGTTCCCCGAGGTCGAGATTCTACACCACCGGCTCGTCATGAACGGAGACGCGACGAACATACGCTACCTGAAGTGGGTGTGCATGTCGTACGCGGGTGCGCTGAAGAGGCGCAAGGAGGCGACGCTGCGCGCGGAGCCGGTCTCAGAGGACGTCAAGCAAGGCGAGGATTACTCTCAAAAGCTGGTGCGGTAGATCGCCGAGAAGGCCGACAGCGACTAGGTGCTCGGTGTTACCGGGGGAAGGGGGGGGTTTCAAGAGACCCTATTTTATTGCATATAATGGTAATCTAGGATATGTAGTGACTTTATGGATAGAATGGATGCCCTGTTAATCAAGTTTCAACTGTGCTGTATCGAGCTACGTCGTTCTCATGCGCAAGTGAGCCCGATGAAGGGCGCGCGGGGATATGTGGTATGTGCATGTCTCATCACTTCTGCGAATGTATGCTGATGAACTATCGGCAGGTTTGCATGCCGGCAGGTCTCCGCGCTCTTCCCGAGTGGAAGAGTTTCGACATGCCGCTCTTGTTTGTGCGTCGTAGACTGCGTCCTATTCAATCTTGGCCTCAACCGCGAACGCGACATCTCGCGCACGACTGTCCATGGCAAGAAGATGTCCGGCATGCATCGGAGGTCATAAGGTGTTCAAGGACGTCCATCAGTATCTTGATGTAGCTCTCCTCCTGAAACTCGCTTAGGGATCCCGTACGCCCGAGTACGTGTGTGTCTTCATGTATGTCGTGCATCCCCTTGGCATGCCCACCTGTAGCAGCTGCTCAGTTCTAATCCATAGAGCTGTCAAGAACATACCACAATACTGCTGGCCAAGCACACAGAAGGAGGTCTATCACGACTGGCGTTACTGAACTCTTGAGGCTGTGCATGACGCGTCACCAATACCATGTGCGGTGTTGTGTTGGCGATCCCAACAAAGTCGGCACTGGTGACTCTATTCAACGCAGGTGCCTTGGCATGATTCCGTTGCTATCCGCCGTCCACGGGAGTGTTGTCGCTGATCAAAGTCTGGTGCAGCTCTTTCGCCATCTGGTGTGCCGTCTGCCGGAGGCTGCGCATTTCCCCTTGGATTGGCCGCCCCTCCGTGCAGTGCCATCATCTTGGCCGTGCTTTGGTCGTCCCGTGCGATGATGCCGTGCTCGCGGTCGAAGCGCTCTCCTCCACTCGAGCGGTCCTCCCTGTTACCTTGGCCGCAAGCCGTGGGCAGCCGCGGGATCTGACACAATCAGGCCGCGTCGATGCAGGCGCTGACGAACGAGCGATGGGATGACCAGGCAATGTACCCGCGCGCTCTGGGTCGGGCTGGTTGAGTATAAAGAGTGGGCATGGGCGACGGTGGATCCCCATCCCGCTCGGTCGGTGCTTCGTTTTCTACTCCTACGCTTCCTACTACATTCGCTCTCCATACTACTTCACCCTCTGGATTAGGGATGTTCTCCACGTCTTTCTCGCGTCTTTTCACCCTTTGCTCGGCGCTGGCGTCCTTGAGCGTTGGTCTCGCTGCCCCGCACACTCCTCGTGCTCAGGTTCCCACTGGGCCGAAGTTTGTGATCTACACCGATGCTCAGATCGGTGACGGCAGCAGCGTCCTGCCGCCCCTCGACCAGATCCAGGGCTTCAACGTTGTGTAAGTCTCGTCATTAGCTTGGGCAAAAGACGGCACACTGACGAATTCTCGCAGTAACTTGGCATTCCTCTTGACCAGCGGCCCCGCCGACCAGGTCGCGAAGTGGGCTGCGCTGCCCGCTGACCAGCGTCAGCAGCTCAAGCAGCAGTACAACAGCGCGGGCGTGTCCCTCGTCGTGTCCGCATTCGGCGAGACGGAGCACCCGACCTCGCAGGACCCGACGACGGTCGCGAACAACCTTGCGCAGTTCGTGCTCAACACCGACCTGGACGGCATCGACATCGACTACGAGGAGTTTGAGCTCGTTGTGCAGCAACCCGGTGTTGGCGAGGCTTGGCTCACGACCCTGACGCAGACCCTGCGCCAGCAGCTGCCTCAGGGCCAGTTCATCCTGAGCCATGCTCGTGAGTATTCTCGCACCTTGTTCCATGTGGCGTCTGGTTTCTGACTGTGTTCATGCACAATAGCTGTTGGCCCCTGGTTCCAGCCCACCTTCTGCCCTGGCGGGTGCTACATCACTGTTGACAAGAACGTCGGATCGCTCATCGACTACTACAACATCCAGTTCTACAACCGTGAGTGATCCGGCAATGATGGGAGAGACAGATCCGTCTAACCACCACATCCGCAGAGTCGCCCAGCCCGGGCTACGAGGACTGCAACACGCTCCTCAACAGCGCGGGTGGATCCTCCATCTTTGAGATCCAGAAGAACGGCGTCGACGTCAACAAGCTCGTCATCGGCAAGCCCGGGACCACGGCAGACATCACCAACGGCGGCTTCATCGACCCTGCCACGCTCGGCACGTGCATCCAGCAGGCGGTCCAGGGAGGCTGGAACGCGGGTGTGATGGCGTTCCAGTTCCCGCACGCGGACACGACCTGGCTCTCGGCCGTCAAGGGCTCCTCTTTCGCCGCCTGAGCAAACACGCGAGAAATGACACGACGGGGTCCGCCGGAAGACGTTGCGGGCCCCTACGAAGAGAATATGTAGTATTTGTTTCACGACGATGATCACGACCACGACATGTACGAGTAGGAGTAGAGTCACGAATAACGAAGCAGCCCCCTGCTTGGGTCAAATCATATGCATTGCGAGGGAATGTTTGCACGTCGATGAGCGATGGGGATTGGGGGGCGTCCTGAGCAGAGTGCAAGTGCGAGCCTCGGTCGGGCTGGTGTGCGAAATCGTAGGTTCGGTTGCGCGGCAGGTCGGACGGCAGGTGGTTGCGGACCGTAAGCTGCAGATTGAGGGAGGGCTTGAGGCGCGTTTCGATTGGTTTTTCGACGCATAGCCTTCCCTTTTGGTCCGTTAGTGAATCCTTGCGACAATCGCGCGGCGGATGATAGGGCACAGACTGGACACATTCCTCCGACACTCATTGAAAGCACTTTCCAAAGGAACAAGGGCGCCGAGCTCCGTCCTTCTATCAACGCGGCCATCTGGAAGAAGCCGTGCCTTCATCAAACACGCGGCCAAGAACAAGGGCTGAGGCGTTCAAGATTGGAAGGCAAAGAAGGGCAACTCCCACACTACCAAACACTACCAAATACACAACCGAACCAATCCCAGCCTCTCCGACCGAGCGAACTCCGTCCTCTTCGCCACAATTGCCCCCGGGGTCTTCGTCTGAGCTAAGGCTGACTGCTCGATGCATTATTGCTCTGGTGTTTGCTGCGAGGTTCGACGACACAACGAGAACTCAAGAAGTCATGCGGCCCTCTTCTCAGCTGGCACCCTCTGGATGAGCACCCTGTACTTGGGTCTAGGTCGCCGCACGACGCGAACCCTGCAAGATCGCCGCCTTCGCCAAAAGTCTGCATATGATCCCCTGCTTCTCTGATTATCTTCTGCACAATCGCGGGATGGTCTACCTGCAGACGCCACGGAGGCTGTTGCCATGCGCCTCGCGAACCCCCTCGCTGTTGTTTTGGACGGAGCGGAGGTCCTTGGCGTGCCTGCTCGAGCGGCCATCGATACGCCCAATTGAAAGTCAGCCGAGTACACCAACGAAGACGACGCCCCACATGACAGCCGCCTCAGTCCAAATTCGAACCGCCCATTGTGTTCGCTCGCCACACGCGGCTGACTCGGTCATCCCCGGAGGCTGACCCCTCCAGCGTATAAAAACCCGCCTCGTCGCTCGTCCTCTCTTTCCCTCAGACTACCAATTATCCCCCTCTTGTATGCTCGAGTTTCCGTTCGAGCGGCCGCGCCTGCCCACTGTGATGCGGGCGCGGCAGCACGTCCCATCGTCTTTATGGTACGTCTTCGACGTCGCCTCGGAGTGCGCCACGAGCCTCACGTTCTCATCCATCGCAGGCGGTGGTGACACCCTATTCATCTCTATGACCCACGCCTCTGAGGCGTCCACTTGTGAGTCTTCGATGCTGGCTAGCGATGCGTGACTTTCGCTGACGTCCATATCTTTAGCTTTATTAATTTCCGTCTAACCGAATACCCTATTTCTCCGTCTATTCCAACAGGACCACCACAAGCGGCATCTCGCCGTCTATGCAACACCATCCATACGCCTCTGAGCGTCACCGACCGACCGCGCCACCATCATCTCATCGTAATGTAAGTATGAGGCGTATCTTCTAGTGCTGCCACGACGACAGCTAACCTTGGCTTCACAGTTTTTCTTGTTTTTCTCATTCTGCATATGCCGCACACTCGCTTTACCACTCTTTCACTAGGTCATTCCTCAGCGCGCGGCATCAACGGCGCACCAAATCACCCCACGCCGCGCGGTCGTACCATGCGCCCTCGCTGCTCGACCCACCTGGCAAACGAGTGAGTACCCGCCTACGCATCGTCACCGTGCAACGCTCATTGCCTCCTTCAGATTGAAACGAATGTGAAGACAACCTTACGCTAAGCCTCACGGCGCGGCGTCGCGGCGGCCTATCAGCGACACCCCTACTATCACGGGGATCGTCGACGGCCGCCGAGTTTCCGACGAGGGGTTTCGAGCCGAGCAGCATTTAGCGTGCTCGCGTCTCGACCCTTGGTGCGGGCCCCTCGTGGCCGTCGGAAGGCTCGCCGCTCCCCAATCGGGGGGCGGCGCAGCAAAGCAGCGCCTAAATTCTGGAGTTGGCGGTAGTGTAGGCCGGGCCGACAATAGTCCCCAATGCGGGCGTCGGAGTCGCGCTGTTGGGCCGCCCTCTCCCGGTGTACGTCCGCGCACTGTCGCGGCGTCACCACCTCCCGGGCTTGTCCCACCTCTCGGGAGGCAATGCTCGAACGCTCCTCCCATATGGGCTTAGTATGGGGCGTTCAGTGTTGCCGACCACCACCGTCGGCTGGATCCCATATGGGTGAAGGTCGACAACAAGGCTTCGGCCACTATCCAAATCCAATGACTCAACACCCACAAGGCTGCGCGCCAAGGATCGCGCGGCGCAAGATATTTATTTATATTTTATTCGCAAGACGGAAGCGGTAATCTGGCGTGGTGCGCCGCAATGATGCGACGCACCCCCAGCTCTGCCTAATGCACTTCAAGGACGACAATATCCGACATGAACCAATACACCCACCATCCGTAGAGTAGTTCCCCGGGGATAGCGCAGGCCTCTTCGTGGCCCCCGGGACTAGTACCCGCCCTCGCGGCGGGGAAGCCAACTGCGCTACGACCCCCAACCTACTCTTGTCTGTTGTCCGGCCATGCGGGGGTCGTTGCGCGTCCGAGGCGTCTTTCGCAGGTACGTCGCCTCTTCTCATCGAGTGTTGTTCTGCGACGCTGACGATGTTGGTCAGACTACGCCTCAGGCAACACTGCGCTCTCCAGAGCTGTCGCCATACCTCACTCGGTCTGGTGAACGCGTGGTTGGTCATTATCCTCCGTCGTTCGCTGTTGCGCGCTTGTTCATGCGTCCCTTCACAGACGTACCCGGACCGAGTTGATGGCCAAATTCGGCGCGAAACATGTGCGTTCATGCCTCCGTCCGTGTCCGCTCACCATAGATTGACGTACGCTTACAGGTACCGCCGGCGGTCGTCCAACTGGCTCACGCAGAGTTGCTATAACCGGCACTCCTGCTGGGGTCTTCGCGACGTGCGCGTCGATGGCAATTGCCTGGTCATGTCGGGCCTTCGGGGAAGGACTCGGCGGCGCGCATGTCGCATCGTAGGGGTTCACATGGGCGACGTACGTCTTCAGTATGCTCCGCTCGAGACGCTCTTGGCTAACCGTTCACCTCTTCTGCAGCGTCGGCTCGTAGGACCCGGCCGACCATTGGAGATACGCTATGATATGCACAGTGCGTCAGGCCTGCTCACGACAAAGTTGAAAACGTATGCGGTGCGTGTCCTTCTTGCTCGTCCAGGACCTCAAGTAGAGGCATCATCGTGAGTGTCAGCGCATGATTCCTGCATGAGCAGCCTCGCGCCGCACCTCGCGCACACAAGCGCGCGCGCGTGCCGCGATTCGCGTTAGTCTACATCTGGGTAAGTGAATTGACTGCCCCATGACCGTCTTGTCGCACAAACCCGCCGCGGGCCATGGATAGTAGCAACCGCTATACTCGTAGCGGTACTTCGTAGTGGATGCGAATAAAAATTTGATCCGTCTTTTGCGCTGCGAACATCATGGATGAACACACGACATGCTGGAATGAGTTACGTCCTCGGCCCGGAGTGCAACATATCCCTGAATGAACTACGATGCGAACTCTACTGACTACAACTGGTAGGGCTATCTAAGTCTGCGCAGCCATGCCTGCCAGTGTCTAGTGTCTGCATTGGCGCGACAGAAAGAGGAACGATGGAGTGGCAGCAGTCCGCCGAACAGGATGCAATAACTTGGGGTTCCGCTGCACACGCCACACCGACTGATGACAAGTGATACCTGAGACATCACTATCAGCGATGCATATAATGCAGTTGATCGGGAAACGTATTTATAACGTCCGTGGAGGGAAGGAAGACGTGAGCGTACCATGATATGGCTTTACAAATAGATACAACAAACACATTGCGACGACTCCGCCTTTCCGAACCGATGTCTTGACAACACCTTAGTCTAACACTACGGCGCTCCCGCGGATATTGCGTTTTATTCAGACTTGGGGGTACATGCTCTGTATAGGAGGCATCGTAATCGCCAGTATCGGAGGTGCCGTAGTGCAGGGAAGTGGTTCATCTGGGCCGAGCACTTGGTACTGGGTAGTCGTGCTCATCTGCGTTGGCTTGCTGGGGAGAGGAACGAGGGAGGGCATCTCTTTCACGGAGGACGTCCACACCGGCGAGCCTCGTGCGCTGTTAATGAGTGCCACAACGAATAGGGTGCTGATGTATACCAGGACTATAGACAGGCGAGTCAGCAAGGCAGGTCTCGATACTCGATTCCAAGCCAGCGAAACACGCCGTACTATAGGACCTGAACACTCACGGGCGACAGAGGCCAAGACCGCGAACGCCAAAATTACGCGCACTTGGATGCAGCCTTCATCGACAAGAACCAAAACCGGTTCATCTGAATTTCGTATGTCGCTGTAACCGCATATCTCTAGCAGTACTTTCTCCTGAGTGCCCACAACGACCGTCTCGGCGAGCCAAAGCACCCAGAGAACCGCTATAGGCTGCTGTCAGCGGCGCATCAGGGCTACTGAAAAGAGACGTACAGAGCCAGCTCAACTCGACGATGACCAGTGATGTGAACGCGCCCGTACGATAGAAGTCGACCACAAGCCTGATCGCAGGACGTAAAGAGATTCAGTCAGTCATCTTTGACTAACACCGCTCGACAGAGGACACACGCAAAAGCGCAGGACCCACTGTAGCTGAGAGTGGCGAAGACTGGGACGCACATGGTGACGACGCTAGGTATAGTGAGCGCGCCGACGGCGATGCTTAGTTTGCCCGCATCAAAGAGGAGTATAGTGGATGACGTCGTCGTCAGGTACGATGCACTCAGAAGGACGACAGTAGCGCAGAGAGAGGTGATGACTATAGCGAAGTGGATGGAAGATCAGGCCAATAAGCGTTCGCATCTGAGAAACCATGGTCCAGTGGTAGGACTTACCTAGGACGATAGGACGGATGACTCGGAGCCAGGTCATTGTGAACCTTGATCGGACACCGTCGAGGTGCTTGGGAGAGGGAACGATGAGACCAGTGCGACAGCCAATTTGCCAGCTGGACGATGGTAAAACCCCCAGTGCCGAATGGAGGTGGGGTAGGTGAGTATGGTATACACCGCGGACCCAAGAAGGCCAGGAGCGAGAGCTTGGATTATAGTCGGGGTGTCTAGTCCCTGTCCTTATGTACCCAACAACACCTTCAGCACAGACTATCAGCTGCGTTGTGATTTTGATGCCTGTGGTCACTACTCCTACTCTGAACGCGTCTGATATGAACAGCTGTTTGCACAATGGCAGATAGCGCAGGCCCGCGACGCTCGCGCATCGGGTACCGTTCGCTACTGCACAGTATCATGAGACAGTGGCTGATCTTCCTGGAAGATCACGATCTGATATAGAGGCACAACTCAGAGCACTGGGCAGGCGTACCATCTTGTGAGTGGCAGATAGATGACGATTGTATCATCTCCAGTATGTTCGTCGACCATGAGTATCGCTAGTGAGCATAGCTTTGGTCAAACGCAGACTTGAAGTACTCGAAGAGGCATTGACCCGTATTCTGCGCCGAAACATACTTGAGCGATGACCGTAACTGAGTTCCTGCTGTAAGTCTGTATGCAGCCTGGTTCAACTTCATGCTCGGAATCCTGATTATCCAGGTTACTTGGGCAGGAAGCATCCTGAGCTTCTGGCGCCACCTCAGGCACTGGCAGCAGAATACGAACAAATTAGACACTGAAGGCCCTCGGGTGGGTTGCCTTTGGCGAGTATTGTGACACTAATGACGATACCAGAGCGAGAACCCGAGCGAAAACCTGAGCGAAGCGTAAAGTTGAAACAGTGATTTTTGAGGGGGCACCCTGCGCACAACGGCTAAGATGGTTCGCAGCCAGAAAGCAAGGCTCGGAGAGAGAGAGCGCTTGGGCGCTGAACAGGACGCGACCGGTTGTTTGACGGTATTTGTGTTCGGTGGCTGCGGAGGGCTGTCCGGTGCGGCGGGCGCCTAGAGGTGGGCCATTGTTCTTGAGGATGGATACTTTTGTTGTTGGCGAGTACAATGAGGCAGACACGACGACCGTCTGTCCAGAGCACAAAGAGAAAAATAATATTCTCTCGTGGCAACATGCGACGTCTACCCGCTCGGCGCGCGCCAACACGCCGCTCATAAGCCCCGCCCTCCCAGCCCGCCACGGTCTACATTCTACTCCCCGCCTTCAGCAGCTTTCCGCTCTTCTACGACCGCGCCTCTGTGTGCTAACCAGCCTTCGGGCCTCTGATTACGACCTTATAGGGTGCAGGCACACCACAATCTTGCTATACGCTCTTTCACTCCCTCAGAGCCTTCCATTCTCATACACTCAAGTTCCTTCAACCGCCACTCTTCTCTAACACCCACTTTCACTCAACATGGTCTCCAAGAAGGGATGTGAGTATAACACATCGTTGATCGTTCAACGCTACAGCTACTCACGATGCATTCAGACATCTTCATCGGCCTTAACGTCGTTCGCGCGTTGAGCATCATCGCGCTCTTGCTTCTCTTCGCGAGCAGCATCGTAACGATGGTCCAAGACATCCGTTCCGTGAACGCATTCATCGCAGCTGGGAAGGCCAACCCAGACATACGCACAGCAGAAGCCAATAGCACAAGCACGGACATCGACTGCATCAGCGGAGACACCGACTACGTCGAGTATGTCTCATTCTTTGTGTCGCCCCCTCCACAGTTTCGCTCACACGGTGTGAAACCCCTGCAGTGGCAGCACCGTGCCCAACCAGCCCGCGGGTGCCTTCTGGGCCGTCCTGAACCGGCTTCTCATCATCTTCCAAGTCATTGTGCTCATCATGTCCGAAGTGGGCTGGCCCATGGCGTTCTTCAACCGCTTCTTCCCCATCCTCGGCGACAACTTCGGTCTCGGCGCGCTCGGCGTCATCCAATGCCTGTACGTCCTCCCTTCCGCCACCTCTTCCCCGCGCGTGCGCCTCTTGCTGACCTTCTGCCCCTTCCTCCCTTCTCTCCCCTTCTCGCTTCTCGCCTTTCTTCGACTCTTGCCACTCGACCAGACTCGGCGCAGCAGTCCTCTCGCACCACGTCGACGAGTTCTCGCTCGTGTCCGCCTTCTTCCTCTTCTCGATCGCCTGCCTCAACATCCTCCTCGGCCTCATCTTCCGCGAGAAGGCCAAGGTGCACCGCTCGATCACCTCCTGGCGCGAGCAGTACAAGGACGACTCGCTCCCGACGACCTCGCTCGGGCCCCCGCGCCAGCTCATGATGAGCACCGGCACCACCGCCGTGTCGTGGGACAAGGAGGCCGCCGGCGCGGAGACCGCACGCTCAGGCAGCTTGAGCAGCCAGAAGAGCGGCATGGGCTTCGGGCGCCAGGGCGAGAAGGCAGCGCTTGCAAGAGGTGGGTGCTCGCGCTTGGGTTCATAAATCATGAGCAGTACGCTGACGGGCTCGCGTGCGTCCTGTAGGCTACACGATCACTCGCCCAGACGAGGCGCTCCCGACGTACGTCCCCAAGCGCACGGTCACCGTCCGGGACAGCGTAGACGCGAGCGGGTCCGAGACGGCTGTATAACGCAGCGCCCCGACTCCCTTTCCCCTCCGACCGATGACTTGACGCATCTCCGAGGTCTACGTCTTTGATCGCGCCACGCGCGCTCGAGGCCCGGACTTCCCGCATCCCCTCTCCCTCCCTCACGCGATATGACGACGACGGAACGAACCCCGCAGGCATTTCTCGCATTCTCGTGTGTGCTGTCTATACGTGTACTCTATCCTCCCGGGTGGACCTCGAGGGCGCGCGCGCGCGACGATGCGCGAGGCCCTCTATCTGTAGCTCTTAGTTGCCATTTGTATCATGAGTATCTTTACATACTACACATTCCTGTCTTTTCGAGTCGCGTTCGTTTGACGGATGCTCTCTGAGTTCGGCTATGGAGGGGAGTGTGCAGACTTTATGTTGAAGTCTAGAGGTATCGTCTATACGTTGGCATTCTGACATTCTGAGACGCGTCCTCAATCCAGAGTCGCGGTCGTTGGGTATCTAGCTTATCGATTCGCAATAGAACCCTCAACGCCGCGCACACATTATGGAAGAGCCCTACTGGTAGGTACGAGCCATTGGGTAACTGAGCGCAATAAGTACGGTAACACAAACACGCTTTCCAGATAGTCCACAGCGTTCATCACATCCCAATCCGAGAGCTGAACGAATATCACTTGGTTTTCGAGAACAACGGGCTGTTGTGAACGCGACAGGCAAGCACGCCACGGCGACACTAGCTCAACGCGGGTCCTTTGTCCCTGCCCAGACCCATCCCACCTGTCAGCCTCCAAGGAGACCATGTATAGCTCTACTCCTGGTTTCAAACTTGGGGATACCCAGGGTTATGCGACGAAGGCGCTGCAGTCGTCGAGTACGCGACAGTCGAAGGAGACGCCGTCGGGACGGGCGCGTACACTTGCTGCTGATGCTGCTGCTGCTGCTGCGAGAATTGGGGCTGGGGCTGGGGCTGTGCGACCGTGCCCATCTGCGTCGACGCGCCGGCGAGCGGCGGGGCGGGGACGATGGACGGCATCTGCTTCACGGAGGACGTCCACATCGGCGCGCCGCGCGTGCCGTTGATGAGCGCGACGGTCAGCAGGAGAATCGTGTACGCCATCACTGGGGGGGAAATGGGAGCGCGTTAGTGCCGGTCGCGTGCGATGCGGTGCGGTTGGGGGAGGGGGAGGGGCGGTCAAGCGAAATGTGGCTCGTCGCGAGGACTGAGGAGCGCGCGCGCTGGCTGTCCCGTGCGATTAACTGTCGTACCCACGAATGTCGCGGACGTGCAGGATTGGCAGCGTGTGCCAGAGAACATGCGCCAAGAGCTTCAGATGCGACAGACCGCAGGCGCGCGCTCCGAACTTGGCCCGATCCCGCCCGAACGGGAAACGCGCCGTCCGAAAAAGAGAGGAAGAGAACAATGAACACGAACGGAGCCCCGAGATGCCCATCGACCCCCGCGCGCGTCCAGGAGCCCAAAGACAGAGAGGACACTCACGGACGATCCACGCCAAGAACGAGAACGCCTCAATCGCGTGCGTCTCGTTGCAGACCTGGTTCAGGATCGGGTAGATGAAGTCGCAGTTCGCGAACGCGGTCGACGTCTGGCTCGCCGTCTGCGCCCCGGTCGCGAGCCAGAGCACCCAGAGGACGGCTATGCAACCAACGTGAGTATTATGTCGGCGCGCGAGGTGTGATCGGAATGAGGACGTACAGAGCCAGCTGAGCTCGACGACGACCATGGACGTGAACGCGCCCGTGCGGAGGAAGTCGACCGCGATCCTGCATACAGAAATTGTGAGCAATCGGCCATCGCTGCGTCCCAGCCCCATCGTGCGCGCGACGCAACTGGGATTCGGGACGATTTCGATTTGCACTCACATGACGGGGACCGTGAGCATCGTGAGCGCGCCGACGGCGATGCCCAGCGCCTCGAACGCGTAGTAGATCGCATAGTACTTTTCCGAGAGCGACGTGACGTGCGAGGCGAGCGCGAGCACGACGATGCCGCAGAACAGCGTGAAGCCTGCCAGGGACGCGCGGGACTGTGAGCATGGAGAGGACTCGGAGGAGGCGCAGCACGGTCGCGCGCGGGTGGCGGGGCCACTCACCGAGGGTGATAAGGCGTACAAGTTGGAGCCAGGTCATGTTCGGTCGTGAGCGAGTCGTTCAAAGATTGAGAAGAGGGAAGATACGAGGGCGGGGAGCGTCACGAGAGGAAGCGAGGGGCTGAGGGAGAGGGGCGCAAGCGCGAGCGAGAGCAGGAGCGCAACGCAAGAACGAGCGGCGAGCAGCAGCTGGAGTAAATAAGAGCACTTGGACTAAGAGTCAGGCAGGATCGGGATCGGGAGGTCAGACCGCTAGCCACGGTGCCTTAATCTCTCTGCCCTTATGTACCAAACGACCCTCTTCCTCTCCCGAAGTGCCTCCTCCCTCCAGCGCACGAACCGCGCCTCGCTGTCAAGCCTGTACGATCACCCGACCACCGAGCGCGATAGCTTGCGCACAGCCCTCCACGCAACTTCTACGACAGGGCACTGGGACTTCGAACAGCTGGGCGGCTTGGGTACGGCGGACGTGCAAGTCCACCGCCGCAAATGACAGATCGAAGGGCCCAATGGTGATAGGTGATTAGTGGCTCGTAGCAGGCGACGTCCCAATCAGGCTAGCCGAGCTGTCGCGCACCGCCGTCCTCGGTGCCTGAGAAAGCGAGCAAGCCCACAAAGGGCGCCATTTTGCCGTTTTGCTCGAACCTGCTGCGCACGAGCCGGCTAGCGCGTCATCGAAGCGTGAAACAACACCTTCGAGTTGCGTTGGGGGAGGTCGATTGACTGTTGTATCGCCCACGACCCGACTGGACGGCTGGGCGGGCGACACCTGTCCAGAGCCTCCTATCATGTGCGCGATGGCCGATGTTCTAAGGCCTCTTCGTTACTTGATGCTAAGGAATGCACGTTGTGAGAGAATTATGACGGGGCGGTGCCGATAGGCAGAGAGAGAGGCAGGATCGCGGTGGAATGCCCATAATCGATCGATCGCTACCGAGGACAGCACTTGTTTTGCGGCTGGATGACGGAGAATCCGTGAGGCGGTTATGAACGTGCGCCCCCGAGTCGAGTACAGTAGGCTTCGCGTTGCGCGACCCGTCGCGACGATGTATGTATCACTGGAGAACTCGTCAGCGACTTCATACAGTTTGTTCAGACAGTTCGTACCAGGCGGACGTGAGAAGCAGATAGCGTTTCGACCATCCGTCCAGTCGATATCGATAGAACCACGCACCGCAACTGCTCAACAGCCGTCGTCATGGCCGATCGGGGTACGCATCTATATTGATACATATTCCCCTAAGAGCCTCGCGTTGTGCGGATGGACCAGGGCAGCCGCCGCCACAA
This sequence comes from Cubamyces sp. BRFM 1775, assembly GCA_022385745.1. Lineage (NCBI taxonomy): Eukaryota > Fungi > Basidiomycota > Agaricomycetes > Polyporales > Polyporaceae > Cubamyces > Cubamyces sp. BRFM 1775. The sequence continues at coordinate 68,066 of MU278549.1, forward strand.
GCGCCGGCGTGTGCATTGTCAACGGCTCGCGATTATCGGAACGACAAGGTAAATAAAATGATGTGAGCTCACCTGCGCGCTGATGGATCTCGACTGGCTGCTATGAGCGATCGATGGGACGCACGCAGGTTGCTGACGCAGAGGCCCGGTGCTGACACACCTTGACGTGGGTCGCGGAGGCTTTCTTGTCGTGCAGGATCAGAAGGGTGGGAGAAGTGGGAGGGCGCGAACTACAACGCCTGCCTAATCGAGCGCAACGTTGAACGACGCGTCGCGCATGCGACTCGCGATCATGTGATCGAGCAGCTCAGACGCGCGCCATGGGGGAGCCCAGGCCTTGCACGCGTCGCGCGCTAGCATCCCTTTGCAGCTCTCGAGTCGCACAGCCAACCGCCACCTATCCACCGTCTACGCGAAGACCTGTGGATGATCATTCGCACCATCCCTGGCTTCCTCCTGGTCTCTTGGCCCCCTTGCAAGTCGCTACGCCCACGACGCTTCGCTTCGTTACTCTGCTAGACAGGGTCCTGTCATCGGCTCCGTGAAGGATCTGCTTGGCAGGGATGCATAGCGGCTAGCTCGAGAGTTGAGATACATTGCCGAGTTACCAGAATGTGTATAGCATCGTCAACATACCAGGTACCTGCTTTGGGCCTTGGAGATTACGACTTCTCCGAAAGCGAAGACCATGCCGTTTCAAAGGCTGCATATGCGTTTCATGTCCTCCGAGGATCGAGGTGGGTCTTATGACTTTACGAAGCCCTCGTTTCCCGCGCCCTCCCAACGTCGACTGCTCACAAGGCCTGGCCCTGCACATCCCGCACTCCCGCATTCTCGCGAACGCGAAAGCCCGGGCATCGCTCTCACAGGCTCACGCTCACACGTCGCATTCCTGCTGCGTTCCGCCGGGAAGTCGCGAGCAGTCACAATGCACGTCGTCGTCGAGAAGGCGGCACTAATCGCGGAGCGCCTCGCGAGGCGGGCCTCAGGTCCTCAGCAGATCCCGGCCCTTCGACAAACTCAAGCTTCAAGATCTTTCAGACTTCAGCTTCAGAGATTGAATCAGCGCAGACCCGGGAGAGAGTCCGACTGGAGCGCACCGGCCGTTCGAATGTTCCCAACGCCCTGGCCCTGAGAGCGCTGGCCCGCCTATTCTCGTTCAACGTTCAACGTTGGGAGTTCCCGTCATCCGTCTTCCGTACGCGGCGCGCGTCCCTGGGCGCTCCTCCCCCCGTTGCTCGGGTGACGACCAACCGTTGACGTTGACAGCGTTCCAACTTCCCGTCATGGCAAGTTGGCACTGGCAGGCGCGTTCTTTCCCCGCACCACACGCGCAATCTGCCGCGCCACCGCGCAAATCATCGACTGTCGAACGTGAACTGCGGAGACTCGCGCGTCGCCCGCAGTCGCTGCGGTGCTCTCGAGTCTGGATATCCTCTGACCCTACTGCGGGGATGTGTTTTTTCGGCGTTTCGTATTATCCCGTTGTCCCTTCTGCGCGCGCTGCGTCCGAGAATCGAATCATCTACTCACGGTGAGCGTGGTCCATCAGGCTGTGGCGCCGATTCGACGACGATCTCTGAATCGCACGCCGCACGCCGAACGCCGTACGCCGCGCGGGCTTCTCCCGAGAAGACCTCGGTCGTCCCGGCTCATGACGAGAGGGCGCACACCGCGAATGCTACAAGTTAACGTTACGGTCTGGATCGGATACCTTGGAAGTTGGAACACGTCGGAGCCCGACAATCCGATCTCGAAGCCTGAGCTTGCGGACAAGAATGCAACGGCGTGCCGTCAACCCAGAGGCCCAGAGAGATTCAGGCTTTCAGAGTGGACGGACGACGGCGGCGGCGGGGGGAGCTAGGCCGGACTCCGGAGGGGACGCTTCCCTCGCGACGACGCGCGGGAGCAACGTGTCGCGGGCTTTTGAATGCCAAAAGAAGGGTCGCGGTGGGAAGAGGCCGAGGTGGACCGGACCCACGTTGCTACGGCCTGGCCCAGCTGAACAAGCTTGGCTTCGCGCGCGACCGCGGTGCTTTGCGATCTGTCAACGTTTCGACGCGCCGGACGGCGGACGCGCGGTCTGTCATCGAGGTCACTGGTCAGCGGGACTGCGCGCCGCGATGGATGTGCTAATGTTCGAAGCTGCGATGGGGTTCGATATCCAGATATTGTGCGCGGATCCAGACGTGGGTCGCCGGCGAAGCCCCCCGGGAGGATATCTGGGCGGTTATTAAGTTAGGTTATCCTTGATGCTCGCAGAGTATGTCGAATCAAGTATATCTGGACAAAGCGGGCGGGCGTTGTTAGGTGCTGGGCGACGATGATTGGCAGGCGAAGCTGCGGGCGAGCTGGGATGGTGGGGATGTCGTGGCTGGATAGCGTTGTGGGTTCAGATTGAGTTGACAGGGCAAGTCGCCGAGTCGGCCTAGACAAACAGAGTATGACTGTACGAGCGCAGAGCGTGACCGCACGGGGGATGTTTCCAGCGGGTCGCAAAGGCGATCATAGCAGACTGAGTCGAGCGCCCTGAGCGTTGTACGGGTAGCCGACGATAGTGCACAGCATCGTTGTAGTCGTGCACGGCCGGTGAGGCGAGAGAGCACACGTGAAGGCCATCCGGGCTTGGAAGCGAAGATGATAGGAATGGGTCTGCGACAATACATGTTGTTTTTGTGACAGATACGCACCCGAGCGTCGCGAGGGGGAACAAAGGAGGTACTTAGCGAGGGCGGGCTGCTATGCGCGCCGGGTGAGTTGGGCTGGCGAACGTGGGCGCGAGTCTGCCAGTCTGGAAGCGGAAGAGGCTGATGATGGCGTTGGTGGAGGAGCGGGGGCGGGGGCGGGAGGGGCGGCGTCGGTGGTCTAGAACGATTGGGAGAGGGAGTGACGCCTGCGTGACGGCATTGACGGAGGAGCGGATTGGGAAGTTGAGTCATCGCCTTCGTCCAGGCTTCCGCTCATTTCGACGCCCATTCCCAATCCAAATCCGAATCCGAATCCAAAATCCGAATCCGAACGCCCGGCAACTCTCCAACGCACGCTCGGCCCAGCTCCTAACTGCCTCGTACATACTTAAGTCAATCAGCCTCCCCCACCCATGGCCCCTCCCACCTCCGCCCTACTCCCCCCAATCCTCTCCTCGCGCGTCTCTCCGCCTCCCCTGCCTGCCCGCTGACTGCCCCCGTGCTCTCCACGCTCGCCCGCCTTATTCCCCTCAAGCCCTCTGCCAGCAAAACTAACCGCCTTGTATCCGCACAATGGCCTCCTCATCCAGCTCGCACTACTCGAACATGATCCAGTTCCCCTGCCTCCCCTCTATGTCTGAGTCCTGGGACACCACTGGCGACAAGTCCCTTCTCCCTCCGCGCCCTCATCCATTACGCGATGGGCGCGTCCTCAAACAGAGCAAGTCCACGGAGAGCCTCTCCCAGCGCAAGGACCGTGTTGAGTTCCTCCGCCGTAGAGAGTGGACGCGCAGAGTCGCCTCAGGCGGCGATCAGCCTTCTTCCATTCCTGTAAGTCCCACCCCCTTCCGCCCTGCTTCTCGCCCCGCCCCTGTCTCGGCCCACCTTCTAACGTTCGATGCCTGTCTCTCCCTCTCGCAGAGACGCGCACGCACCTATTCCTGGGAAGACATCATCGCAGCTGCCGACGCTGCGGCAGACTCCTGGGACTACAACTCCGCCGGCTACGTCCGTCGGCCAGATACCATCGACGAGCTCGACGAATCCGACGAGCCGTACGTCATTTACACTGCGACGCCCCGTCCGCCCGCCCCGTCAACGTATACCCCACATACCCCGGGCGCGACCGTGCTCTACTCTACATCCCCTTCACCCTCGCCCTCTCCCACCCTATCGCCCTTGTCGACAGGCTCGCCCGTGCGCGACCTCTCACCACCTTCATCGATAGCAACGGCAAGCAACGGAGGCGCGGCGGTGCCATATTACTCCCGGAGAAGTTGGCGCGGACCGCACTCGCGGCACTCGTCCCTCTCATCGATATCGGAGGAGGATGAGGGTCTCGCGCGCTTCTGAGATGGGACTCCCCTTCTGACTGGAAGTTCTCTCATCATCATCTCTGCGTGCAGCAGCAGCGACTTCGCTGAAGATATCCCGCACCCACATCGACATCCGCATCCGCCTTCCACACTGGAGATTTCCACTCCGTTCCTGCGCTCGGATCGAGCTGGGGCCGGATATCCGAACGCGGATCACCTCCCCCTGCATACCGTCCACCATCCGTCCGTCCCCACACTCGCGCCTGTATTTCCGACTATCCAGCTGTCCACCCGTAGATCATGTCAACTCGCTCGCCCGCCCGCCCGTCCGCCGTAACTCCCTCCGAACGCCCCCAACTCCGCGTCTCTCGGGCATCCGCGCTCTCGCACGGGCGTGTGTGCCCGCGCAGGCGTGCCAGGCACGCAATACCCTCGTGCCGTCGTCACGGTTATCCGTCGTGCCCTCGCAGGCGCGCGCTACCCCTGCTGCTCAGCTGCTTGCTCGCGCTTCGTCCACGTATCAGCGTGTGCGTAAGGCGTGTGTTCTTGCCGCAGCGTGATCTCGGCGGATGGGCTTCTGTCTGCTGCGGTATGGCTCGGCGAAGCGCGCCGCAGTGCAGTCGGTAAATCGGGAAGTTGAGGCTGTTCACCTCCCATCTTACGACCCCTCCGAGTCTCGCACCGTTTCCACCCTTGTTGTTGCTCTTGTTGCCTTGTACATACCCCCAGTGCTTCCTGTTTTACCCCCAACCACCCAACTCCCCCATCCCCAACTCTTCCCACCCGCGGCTACATGCGCGTGCACGCTTCGGCGGCGCGCATGATGTGTAAAAACATGGCTCTGATATGGTTATGGTATGCTATATGCTACGAATACTAGTACACGTAGATTGTCTGCGAAAAAAACGCGCGCTATCATCCGGTTATGTAACATGTTACTGGTGCCGCCGCGTTGTTCTTGCTGAGTCGACGTCGTTCGCCGATCGGCGCGCGTTCGTTTTAATGTGTAGCAACATATCATACATATCCGCGTTGAGATTTGACCACTATGTATGCGCGCCAGTTGTGCGCCTTTATTGGTTTTAAGGCGTACTCCGCGTAGTCACTCACGCATAAAAGCCCTTGTGCGCATACCGAGAATACGTCGAGGCCATGAATTGATTTAGCGTGTACAGTATGACTTGAGCCAGCCGGCGCGTTTGTGCCCGCAGTCCAGCTGACCGCGACTTGCAGTGATCGAGCCCGCGAGCGACGAGAGTTGCCGAGTTCCTGCATGAGATGGGCGATGGCTTGTACGTGTACGTGCACGCGGAAATGCGCGGATGGCGTGAGCTCAGCGCTCAGGAAGCTACACGCAGGAACGTTTATCGTATTAACGATCTCGACATACACGTAGTACATGAGCATGCGCATGTGATGGAGGCGATGCCCGTACGATGCCGAGAGGTATCAGGATCGGATATGTATGATAATAGCCCCTTATCGAGCATATGTACGGGCGGGATATGAGGAGGAACTGGTGGTTTCTTACGTTTGCGAGGGCCCGGCAGTTCGCCACTTCTCGCGTGGGGCTCGAGGGTGTGGCTTTATCGAGGAGGGCTTCGCGATAGGCTCCCCTATCATAGTCTCCGATTAGCGATTGGCGGCCACCCCGAAGACACGGTGATTTCGAGGAGACCAAGTCCGAACTTGGCATCTTGGACGTCACGAGCAGGAGGTCCTGACTCGCGATGCGTCGATGACCTTGAATAGCACTCAGGCTCTCGCCTCGATGCTAAGTGTCCAAACTTGTCTGGGAGCCTCGAGAATAACTTCGAAGTGGCCGCAATGGCATCACTCACTGGACTCGAGGCGGTATTTCGAAGTTCGCGGGGTTGTGTTCGAAGATGATCGCGTACGCAGGTAGCCTACACGTTGACGTTGTATGTCCTGGGGGAGCTACGAGGAACGGGTGGATTGCGTTAGACTCGGATGCCATTGGCAGCTTTGATGCGACCGCGTACGAGGCCACCTCCCTACGCCTGGCGCGGACAAGGCACAGCACGACGGACATGGCGAAGGTCCTTGCGCGCAGAGAAGGCGTGGTGCGTGAACGCGCGTTCTTGCCAGATGGATCTATCATGGAGACGTTGCGCATGCCGCGACGAACGCTTGTCCGGGTCCTTCGGCTGCGCTTGTGCAGTACGTACAGTAGCATATGGACGCCATGTCGAACGCTGGCTGCCGACTCCTTGAAGGCGGTCGGAGCGCCTGCTACCCGACTCTCGATGGATCTGCTGATTCTGCTCCCCGCATGCTCGGAATAGGCAATATACGCAGTACATGACGTCGCACAGGGCCGGGTGAGTCTAGGGGCCTTTTCCAAGGCTCGCCGCAGGGATGGGATGTGCGGACGTCGGAAGGATCTCTGAGTACCTCGAGCGCGGAGTGCCGTTATGTTCATGCGGCTCACCCGGGCTGGATTGTGGGCGCCATCCGAATGTGTCGGAAGAGATGCCAACATGGGAGGAGACGCACAGCGCGCCGGAAATACGGCGGTCTCGTGAACAGATCCGAGTCCCTAGGGTAGAAACGTGGCACGAGGACTGCAGTTGGACGTCGGAATGTATGGCTCTGAGTGGTAGGTCAAGATGTGCAGGTCGCGGGTGGGTGGATATGCCTTCGTAGAACATACGGGCCGGTACAGTCCACTCAAGGGGGTACGCCAAGAGATGTGCTTGTGCGCCACGCGCCTCAGGACGTGTCGTCGGGCTAAACACGTGAATTGTTTGGGCTTTGGAACAGAGTATGTACTGTATGCCTTGACTAGAGCCGTACAGGTGTGTGAGCTAAGGATAAGCTCCATAGAGCTACGAATATCTCTCACGTAGAATGAGATGAGCCAAGGATCCTGTGGGGCGATGGCACATCTGCATCGTGCGAGCATGATCAGCGCGGATGTAGGAATGATTTTGCCACACTTACGCCGATGTGTCTTTGGCGCAGACATACCCGCAAGGCTCTGTATTACTTGCATAAAAACGCATCTCCTGGTATTAGCTACAGATCCAACAAACGCGTGAAACGCCCTAGGGAGAGATCTTGATAAAAGCAGAGCTGCGACGAGCACGAAAGTAGTACGATCGATGACATTGACAGTCCGCATGCACTTAGCAACCAATCCGCAGCAGGAGAGACGGCGGCGTACGCAAACGCAGCTCAAAGAAGCTCCAGGCGGTATCCCTCCGCCTGAACACGATGTGGCTCAAGCGGGGACTACGGTCGCCGACTGGGGTCAGGTCAAGAATTGGATTTAGCGCTTTGCTTCGGGGTCTTGGGCGTGATGCGTAGCGTCACAGCGTACTCACCCACTCCGATTTGATCACACCGCTACAGCCTGCTCAGGACTTCAGTGACTTAAGTCAGATCACCCAGTGGGCTTTCGAGGTCCGTCCTTCAAGCTCAAGTCCTCGTCCTCCCGCCATATGCCGGCGCTTACGCCGCGCCCCCCTCGCGCGGGACATCGAGCTCATCGCGCACACCGCACGCCCCTCGCACCTCCTAATTCCCCACACGCGCGCTTTTTTGTAGAATACCTGATCGTGAATTTAACTTGAGGTCTATCACCCAGCTGCGGTGTCATCAGGTAAAGGTGTTTCTTCATTCGATCGCCATCTCCTCCACTGACATACGGTCTACGAGCCACGTGGTGCACATGGACCAAGACATAAAGTCCCGGTCAGTTTATCTACAAAAGCGCGCGTGCGCGCGAGGCGCGTGAGGCGTGCGCGACGAGCTCGATGTCTCGCGCGAAGGGGGACGCAGTGTAAGCGCGCGCCGGCAGATGGCGGGAGGACGAGGTAAGGACTGACCTCGAAAATACGAATTCAGCGGCGTTCATATCACAGTTTGGACGTTACAGCCGTTTTCAAAACGTTAGGCCCCTTTTAAAAACCATCATTTACAGCGAGTTGTAGCGGCGACGGTCTTCTTTGATGCCAGACAGGGCTAGAGCAGCGGGTAAGGCCTGACGGACTTTCTGGGCGGGGCGCTCATGGTGGCCGACGGGTGCCGCCGCCCTTACAGCCGTTTTCAAAACGTTAGGCCCTTTTTAAAATCCATCTCATACAGCGAGTTGTAGCGGCGACGGTCTTCTTTGATGTCAGACAGGGCGCGAGCACCGGTAAGGCCTGGCGGGCTCTCTTGGCGGGGCGCTCATGGTGGCCGACGGGCGCCGCCATCCTTAGCGTCACAGCGCCCATTTCGGACTCCATCTGAGAGTCAAACGTCAATGTATGATGGTTTTGACAAGGGGCCTATCGTTGTGAAAACGGCTGTAGCGTCGGAGCGCCCATGTCGGGCTCGATCTGAGAGTCAAACGCCTATATGTGATGGTTTTAAGAAGGGGCCTATGGTTGTGAAAACGGCTGTAACGTTCTACTGCGGGTATTGGATGAATCAAGCGAGAGGCGTGTCTGCATGAAACGGGGGCAATAGCGATGATCCCGGTTCTCTTCACTCAGAAGGTGCTGCTAAGGCTTACGCACAAGCATGGAGGTACTCGCATCCAGAGTAGTACTTGCCCTTGATGCAGAATTTAGTACCTCCTAGCAGCTAGTGTCCGGGCGTCGAATGCAATGAATGGCCTCAATGAGTACAACCAAGACGTACTCGCTATGCTAGAGGTTAGTCTGCCTGAGAGACAATTTCCGCCCATGATCCCTCACTCGCGGCCCGCCTCGTACCCAGGAGTACCGTAGATGGATGCCGTCGGATGTGAGTTGCATTCTGTCCTGTGGTGTTTCCGTCCCAGCTTGAGGGCGCCCAAACGCGCATGATGCCAAAGGATGCTGTACATATTGCACTGGCACAGGGTTTGTACAAGCAAGAGGGAGTCGAACCTCGGATTTCTACCTATAAGTGGTGGAGCAGAAGGCGACTGACATGAACCAATGCGAGGCGACACTGGTGAGCCAAGACGGAGTGTCACACATTCCTATAACGCGGTGCCAGGACCCCGCATACTATAATCGAGCGCCGAAATCTTGACCTGACCCCAGTCGGCGACCGTAGGGGACATGATACGTAGCTGATCGAGAGCAAGCGCAAGAGACTTTGCATGAGAAGCGCTCAGGGACATCGGGCGTTCAATACAGCCTCATCCCGATTTGGTAAAATCAAGTTGGACAGGGAAAACCGCAGTAACTAAAGTAACTTGCTTGGATTTGAACTTCGCTCAACATCAACATCAGCTGTCGGAGTCCCTATAGAGTCCCTACGCCTTCGTTCTCTTTCTGCCTCGCACCGTCGGGAACCTATACTGTACGACAATGCCTACAGCCTTACACAGTTTCGCGAGCGGCCTGATACGCTACGGCGATCTTCGCGCGCCGGAACTCGGAGACGAGCTACGTGATCCTAGGACATAGCTGAGCTTCGGTCTGCCCCCTGCGCAGGAACATGACGATGGTGTTGCTCAGTGGTTGAGGTAATCCGCGAACTTGATTGAGGCGCGCTGCGCTCACTAATATCATCAGTCCCTCACTTGTGGGACATCTACTGCGTAACCTGCACCGTTATCCGCTATACGTCACTATGAAGAGGCCTTCGAGTTCTGACACTGCTGCGAACAGTCCTGTAGCTTGAGATGGGCGACTCCATCTTCCGCCGCGCGATGAAGATCTCTTACACAAACTGTGCACAGCTCGGAATTGCAGGGCTGACAGTACGCCGCAGTTGGTCGCGGATGCGCAAGAGGAATTGTTTAGTACATAAGGATAGAGGTTAACGCACCGGGGCTTCGAGAATGAACTTTGACCCCGACTGCTCTCTGGCCAGTTGCACTCAAGCCCCTGCTCTTCAAGTTCGTTCTCAGGATCGGCCAAGGCTCGACATGACCTGGCTTCAACTCGTTCGTCTGGGTACTCTTGGTGAGTACTCTTCATTTCGCCGTGACTTCCCAATGCGGATACTCACCTACGTGTCCTCCGCACGTTCACGTAGGATTCACCTTCCTCTGCGGGACAATCGTGCTCCTGAATGCATCATACCTCGCGCTGGCCTCCCCTTTCCTGTTTCTGTTCAATTCGGAAAGATTCAACATCGTCGTCGGCGTGCTTACCGCACTCAGCACGCTTATGATGTGCGTCACCGGCATACTTTACTCAGCCATGATCCCACGGGACTGCTCGTATCCTCTGACGGACGTTTTCTCACCGAATGATAACTTGCTCGGCATGCGAACAGGATTATGGTCGACACCTTTCGTACGGGTGCGTTCACCTCTATGGTCATCGTCGAGTTGAGCTGGCTTTGTACGTACCTTGTATGATCCCCTGGTGCGCTACTGACGGCAACTCGTAGCGTTCCTGTGGGTCCTCTGGCTCGCCTCAACGATCATATTCGGAAAATATGAGAGTAGTATGTTCTGCGACGGCACCAGAGGGAATGTCGGGGGCTGGGAAATGCTTGCTTTCGAGGCCTGCATCCAAGCGCGCATGATTGTGGCGTTGGCGGCCTTAACCTGCATCGCACGTCAGTGTCCCAATACTACGCAGCACGTCTCATTGACCCCAACTAAGTGGTTTCATTGCTGACTTCACTGTCTATAGTCCTGGCATACATAATCACACTGCTCGTCGTCGCGCTCATCAACGGCGCGCGGGGCTCGCGCATGTGGCTGTCCTCCGTGAAGGAGATGCCCCGCATCGTTCCTCTCTCCACGACATACACGCAGACAAGCATGGCCCCGCCGACACAGATACCTTATCAGCAACAGCCCACTGTGGGTAAAGCTCGCTTTCTTGCCTGGCAGCGGCCTCAACCGCCTATTTCGATCACGTTGCCTACTGCAAATGTGCCGCCTTCGACTGCCGCGGCGACGGCGCCTTCGATGCGGAGCAGGTATCCTCAAGTTTGACCACTTGTACTACTAGGCTCCGTGTTGATTTTTTTCATGGTTCACGAGCACGAACAAGTACTTCCTCGAGTCCAGATCGCAGTTTGTGTGATGCTACCACTTGTGGCCAATGTGGAGTTCGCATCGAGGTTTCTTCGGGGACTTGTTGCTGTCATGCCGTAAGATACAAGCCCTCTAGTATGTGTTACGAGGACACGGCTCAGTGCTGCATGTCATGCGTTCGCCTTTGTATCTCACGTTCGCAGCGCGAGAGGGGGATCAATTTTCATTGGCATCCACTACGAAGTATCACTGCGAGTACGATAGTGACTGGTGCACATCGCCCTCAACGAGTTTGTCCGATGGAGGTGTCAATTCACTTACGCAGACGTAGACTCACGCGATTAGAAGCCGCGGGGAGAACGCGCGGACGATTATGGAGGCGCCTCCACTCTCGATACAGAACGAGCCAGAATGACACGCACCGCAGACGTTTTCAACTTTGTCGTGAGCGGGCTTGACGCACTGTGCATATCGTAGCGTATCTCCAATGGTCGGCAGGGTCCTATCAGCCGACGCTGCAAAAGAGGTGAACGGTTAGACAAGAGCGTCGCGAGCGGAGTACACTGAAGACGTACGTCGTCCATGTTAACTCCTACGACGCGACATGCGCGCGGCCGAGTCCTTCCCCGAAGGCCCGACATTTCTAGGCGATTGCCATCGACGCGCACGTCGCGAAGGCCCCAACAAGAGTGCCAGTTATGGCAACTCTGCATGAGCCACTTGGACGACCGCCGGCGGTACCTGTGAGCATACGTCAGTCTAAGTGAGGGAACACGGACGAGGGCGTGAACGCACATGTTTCGCGCTGAATTTGGTCGTCGACTCGGCCTGGGTGCGTCTCTAGAGGAGAACAGCGTGAACAAGCGCGCAACAGCGAACGACGGAGGACAATGACCAACCACGCGTTCACCAGACCGAGTGAGGTATGGCGACAGCTCTGGAGAGCGCAGTGTCGCCTGAGGCGGCGACTTGAAAGTCTGACCAACATCGTCAGCGTCGCAGAACAACACTCGATGAGAAGAGGCGACGTACCTATGGAAGATGCCTCGGACGTGCAACGACCCCTCGCATGGCGGGACAACATACAAGAGTAGGTTTGGGGTCGCAGCGCAGTTGGCTTCCCCGCCGCAAAGGCGGGTACTAGTCCCGGGGGCCACGAAGAGGCCTGCGCTATCCCCGGGGAACTACTCTACGGATGGTGGGTGTATTGGTTCGATGTCAGATGTTGTCGTCCTTGAAGTGCATTAGGCAGAGCTGGGGGTGCGTCGCATCATTGCGGCGCACCATGCCAGATTACCGCTTCCGTCTTGCGAATAAAATATAAATAGATATCTTGCGCCGCGCGATCCTTGGCGCGCGGTCTTGTGAGATTGGATTCAGATAGTGGCCGAAGCCTTGTTGTCGACCTTCACCCATATGGGATCCAGCCGACGGTGGTGGTCAGCAACACTGAACGCCCCATACTAAGCCCATATGGGAGGAGCGCTCGAGCATTGCCTCCCGAGAGGTGGGACAAGCCCGGGAGGTGGCGACGCCGCGACAGTGCGCGGACGTACACCGGGAGAGGGCGGCCCAACAGCGCGACTCCGACGCCCGAATTGGGGACTATTGTCGGCCCGGCCTACGCTACCGCCAACTCCAGAATTTAGGCGCTGCTTTGCTGCGCCGCCCCCCGATTGGGGAGCGGCGAGCCTTCCGACGGCCACGAGGGGCCCGCACCAAGGGTCGAGACGCGAGCACGCTAAATGCTGCTCGGCTCGAAAACCCTCGTCGGAAACTCGGCGGCCGTCGACGATCCCCGTGATAGTAGGGGTGTCGCTGATAGGCCGCCGCGACGCCGCGCCGTGAGGCTTAGCGTAAGGTTGTCTTCACATTCGTTCCAATCTGAAGGAGGCGATGAGCGTTGCACGGTGGCGATGCGTAGGCGGGTACTCACTCGTTTGTCAGGTGGGTCGAGCAGCGAGGGCGCATGGTACGACCGCGCGGCGTGGGGTGATTTGGTGCGCTGTTGATGCCGCGCGCTGAGGATTGACCTAGTGAAAGTGTAGTGAAGAGACGGTGCGGCATACGCAGAGTGAGAAGGACAAGAAAGACTGTGAAGCAAAGGTTAGCCGTCGTCGTGGCGGCACTAGAAGGTACGCCTCGTACTCACATTACGATGAGATGGTGGCGCGGTCGGTCGGTGACGTTCGGAGGCGCATGGATGGTATTGCATAGACGGCGGGAAGCCGCTCGTGGTGGTCCTGTTGGGATAGAAAGAGAAATAGGGTATTCGGTTAGACGGAAATTAATAAATCTAAAGATATGGACGTCAGCGAAGGTCTTGCATCGCTAGCCAGCATCGAAGACTCACGATATGGACGCCTTAGAGGCGTGGGTCATAGAGATGAATAGGGTGTCACCACCGCCTGCGATGAATGAGAACGTGAGGCTCGTGGCGCACTCCGAAGCGACGCTGCAGACGTACCATTAAGACGATGGGACGTGCTGCCGCGCCCGCATCACAGTGGGCAGGCGCGGCCGCTCGAACGGAAACTCGAGCATAGAAGAGAGGGATGATTGGTAGTCTGAGGGAAAGAGAGGACGAGCGACGAGGCGGGCTTTTATACGTTTGCGGGGTCAGCCTTCGGGGTTGACCGAGTCAGCTGTGTGTGGCAAGCGAACACAATGAACGGTTCGAATCTGGACTGAGGCGGCTGTCATTTGGGGCGTCGTCGGTGTTGGTGTACTCGGCTGACTTTCAATTGGGCGTATCGATGGCCGCTCGAGCAGGCACGCCAAGGACCTCCGTTCCGTCCAAAACAACAGCGAGGGGGTTCGCGAGGCGTATAGCAACAGCCTCCGTGGCGTCTGCAGGCAGACCATCCCGCGATTGTGCAGAAGATAATCAGAGAAGCAGAGGATCATATGGAGGCTTTTGGCGAAGGCGGCGATCTTGCAGGGTGAGCGTTGTGCGGAGGCCTAGACCCAAATATAGGGTGCTCATCCAGAGGGTGCGAGCTGAGAAGAGGGCCGCATGATTTCTTGAGTGCTCACTGTGTTTTCCAACGTCGCAGCACACACCAGAGCAATAATGCATCGAGCAGTCAGCCTTAGCTCAGGCGAAGACCCGGGGGCAATTGTGGCGAGGAGGACGGAGTTCGCTCAGTCGGAGAGGCCGGGATTGGTTCGGTTGTGTATTTGGCAGTGTTTGGTAGTGTGGGAGTTGCCCTTCTTTGCCTTCCAATCTTGAACGCCTCGGCCCTTGTTCTTGACCGCGTGCTTGATGAAGGCACGGCTTCTTCCAGATGGCCGCGCCGATAGAAGGACGGAGCTCGGTGCCCTTGTTCCTTTGGAAAACGCTTTCAATTAGTGTCGGAGAAATGTGTCCAGCCTGTGCCCTATTATCCGCCGCGCGATCGTCGCGAGGATTCGCTAGGACCAAACGGGAAGGGTATGGGTTGAACGACCAATCGAAACGCTGCAAGCCCTTCCTTATCCTCACGTTGCGGTCCGGAACCGCCTACCATCCGACCTTGCACGCAACCAATTTTACGCTCTAGCACGGGCCGGGCCATGGCTCACCGTCAACCAACGCTCGCATTGGCATACACGACAGTGGCCTTGCAGCGCGTCCTATCCTCATCGCTCATCGACGTGCAAACATTCCCTCGCACAATGCATATGTTTTGACCCAAGCAGGGGGCTGCTTCGTTATTCGTGACTCTACTCCTACTCGTACATGTCGTGGTCGTGATCATGGTCGTGAAACAAATACTACATATTCTCTTCGTAGAGGCCCGCAACGTCTTCCGACGGACCATATCGTGTCATTTCTCGCGTGTTTGCTCAGGCGGCGAAAGAGGAGCCCTTGACGGCCGAGAGCCAGGTCGTGTCTGCGTGAGGGAACTGGAACGCCATCACACCAGCGTTCCAGCCTCCCTGCACCGCCTGCTGGATGCACGTGCCGAGCGTGGCAGGGTCGATGAAGCCGCCGTTGGTGATGTCTGCCGTAGTTCCAGGCTTGCCGATGACGAGCTTGTTGACGTCGACGCCGTTCTTCTGGATCTCGAAGATGGAGGATCCACCCGCGCTGTTGAGGAGCGTGTTGCAGTCCTCATAGCCCGGGCTGGGCGACTCTGCGGATGTGGCGGTTAGACGGATCTGTCTCTCCCATCATTTCCGGGTCACTCACGGTTGTAGAACTGGATGTTGTAGTAGTCGATGAGCGATCCGACGTTCTTGTCAATAGTGATGTAGCACCCGCCAGGGCAGAAGGTGGGCTGGAACCAGGGGCCAACAGCTGTTGTGCACGAACACAGTCAGAAACCAGACGCCACATGGAACAAGGTGCGAGAATACTCACGAGCATGGCTCAGGATGAACTGGCCCTGAGGCAGCTGCTGGCGCAGGGTCTGCGTCAGGGTCGTGAGCCAAGCCTCGCCAACGCCGGGTTGCTGCACAACGAGCTCAAACTCCTCGTAGTCGATGTCGATACCGTCCAGGTCGGTGTTGAGCACGAACTGCGCAAGGTTGTTCGCGACCGTCGTCGGGTCCTGCGAGGTCGGGTGCTCCGTCTCGCCGAATGCGGACACGACGAGGGACACGCCCGCGCTGTTGTACTGCTGCTTGAGCTGCTGACGCTGGTCAGCGGGCAGCGCAGCCCACTTCGCGACCTGGTCGGCGGGGCCGCTGGTCAAGAGGAAGGCCAAGTTACTACAAGAAGCAGTCAGTATACCGTCTTTGCCCCAAGATAATAACCACACTCACACAACGTTGAAGCCCTGGATCTGGTCGAGGGGCGGTAGGACGCTGGAACCGTCACCAATCTGGGCATCGGTGTAGATCACAAACTTCGGCCCAGTGGGAACCTGAGCACGAGGAGTGTGAGGAGCAGCGAGACCAACGCTCAAGGACGCCAGCGCCGAGCAAAGGGTGAAAAGACGCGAGAAAGACGTGGAGAACATCCCTAATCCAGAGGGTGAAGTAGTATGGAGAGCGAATGTAGAAGGAAGCGTAGGAGTAGAAAACGAAGCACCGACCGAGCGGGATGGGGATCTACCGTCGCCCATGCCTCCTCTTTATACCTTGTCGGCCCAGCGTCCTGATGGCATGACGCACATGGGCGTTGGCCAGGATTGACGATGTTTTGCAAAGAGTACGCGAGTCGCTGATGGTTGCATGGTTCGGATCGTGGGTGGACTGCCTCCGGCCAGGGCAGCACCTTACACTTCGCTGCGTCGTGCTCGGATCCACCAGGACCCTGGACGGTTACATAGTGGGTTTTGCGAGTTGACAGTCGGACAGCCCCCACGGGATTCCGGGGCTCAATCGCCGAGCAATGGATGAAACCCGCCCGTCGCTCTGCTCACCGGTCTTTTGATGGAGATTTAGCCGCCATGGCATTTTAGACGTAGGATAGTCGGCTACTTGGCGTTCATCGTCCAGGTTCCCTTCGTCTTTCGTAAGATTCAGAGTGATGACAGAAGAACTCACCTGAGTTGCGCAACTCAACCTTCTCGAGTACCGTGTTCTTCGTACTCTATGTCAATGGCGTGGTACAGAGGATGTACCGCGGTGCGACCATCCATCAAGCTAACGACACTCAACTCAGAGAGGTGGCACAGCCTCGGCTACATCGCCCTTGGCGCATCATGGGTGATATACCCGGGCTTACCCTACAGATGTCTCGTCAGTACCACACCAACGCCGCTACTAACCGAGACTTGAAGAGACTGCGAGTAAACGGTGATCAGCACGTCGCAATTCGTAAGGGATAGTTGATGTGCCAACAAACCCGAGGGCACAAACCGGGGCCTCCGATCCGGGCTAGTCAGCCAAGACCCACAAGGATACAAGATCGGCCCACTCTAATGACGGGTGGGTTTAAGATCATGAAGATTGAGAGGGACTGGAAGAAACATGGTCAAAGTTTCAACAACGGGCCGCAGGATGGCACCGTGCGCGCGATGTTTTGAAGAAGGTCCAGCCAGGTATGCCCTTTCTTGATACGTAACAGAGAAACCTATGCGGCACATTTACCCAAGTCTTTCGCACCGTCCTGTAGAGCACAGCGACCGTGGCAAGCCGTCGCAGCATGTATGTGAGTTTGTGCCAATGTGTGTAAAGGCAAGACGTGCACTGCGGCCAAACTGCGGCATTGAAGTTGCGGCTCGTTGGGCGCCTAATCGCTCTGCACTGTCTCCATGGCCGCCCTCGCCGTCGTTGTGACGCTGGTCATCGCTGCCGCCGGCACCCTCGCGCGTGCCTTGGGGCGCGGCAAACGCGATCAGCCCTCCTCGCCGTCGACCGCATACATCCTCGAGAACACGATATCTCATGCTCGTCTGCTTCCTAAGGTCTCGGCACACGCTTTCACATACCCAACGCTTGCTTTTCTACTCTCGCTCGATGCGCTCGAATCTCACAAGCTTGACCTTGCGCGTGGCTGGCTGTTTGGATATGGAGGCACGTCGTGGCGCGTAACGGGTCTTCGGATCGGGGCGTATCTCCTACCTGATAGTCCCGCAGCCTCTGCGTCGGGGACGCGTGGCCTGAAGGCGAAGCTTGCAGACGTCCTGGAGCTTCATGGGCTCGATAAAGCGAAGGTTCAAGCATGGGTGGTTGACGGTGACGCGTGGATGCTCACCATGCCGAGTTACCTGGGGTACGAGGGTATCAATCCACTCACGGTCTACTTCTGTTATAATTCGCAAGGTGCACTTTACTGCGTCGTCCTGGAGGTGTGTATCGTGTCCGGTAGCAGTTGTGCAGGTCGGTATCTCGTCCTGCGCTGACAGAACCTGTCTTAACCTGAAGATTCACAACACGTTTGGGGAGAAACATGTTCATGTACTGCGACCAGGCGTCAATGAAGACTCGCAATGTCCATCAGGGTGGGTGTGCATTGTGATCCACTGCGTTGGGTAACTAAATGCATGTCTTGTGTCCTAGGTTCAGCCATGCTTGGACCTTTCAGCGAGACTTCCACGTCTCACCGTTCAACGACCGGTCTGGTTCCTACTCCGTGTCGGTGGCCGCACCTCACGCGCCGCGCTCTCCGCTCCTTGCAGAGTCGCCGCCCCAGCCCAAAATCCGGATCCACCTCCATACTGAACCACCGGCAACTGAGGCTAAGGCAGATGGCAACGACGGACAGACACTTACTCGAGGCCTTCTAAAGCTCACTGCGACCTTCGCTGCAACTCGCGCGTATCCACTCTCTGCGGCGGGGCTTCTGTACGCGCTCGCGCGGTACCCGTTCGCACTGCTACTGTCTTTTGCGCGCATCCTCTACCACGCGTGGATCCTGCATTACGTGAAGCGTCTCAACGTCTTCCCGCGACCGGACCCCAAGCCCGCTGCGGCAGGCTGGCGCACTGTCCCATCTTATTCCCAGAAGGATGCCAGTGCGGCGGCTACGAAGGAGCGCGTATATGGCGGTGTCGGCTGGCAGCCCGAAGGCGCGCTCGAGAAGTATGCACGGCGCGTTGTAGAACGCTTGCTTGCTCGGCGTGCGGACGAGTTAGGCGTCGTCATCTCTCTCCGCTCTGGCGATCCCTCCGTGGGCCAGCAGACGTTCTCTCCTCTTGGCCAAGAAACTCAGCAGCCAGGGCTGGCTATACACTATACAGCTCCCCGTTTCTTCAGCACACTCCTCCTAGCGCCTTCCGCGCAGCATATGCTTCACCTCGGACACTCAGAGGATCTCTTCCGCGTTAGTTCCGAGCCACTCTTCTTGCAGGTCTTCTCACCTCCGAAGGCGCCTCCTCGCCTCCCGTACACTCAGAAAGTCAGGGCCTGGCTACTCCCGCGACGCTTCCTCTTGGCAGTCGCGCCTGAACCCGACCATCCTGACGCCCTCCGAGCTGTTGTGCCGCGCGCTCATCCTCTCGACGAGGAGGCTCCCATGACCAACACTCTGGCGATATGCGCGATGCACCTGTTGGACTGCTTGGAGAAAGCGATCTTCACCGCGGCCCGTGCACGGTTCGTCCCGGGTTTGGAGCCGTGGGGGCGATGGGATCGCGCCGCGCGTGCCGCTCAGGGCGGGTGAATGGAGCGCGATGCGATTGCAGGCTATGGACGGTAGCGCATTGTTGAAGTGAACGGACCCTTGCTGGATCATTACTGGTGTATCAAAGGAGAAATGTCAGTGTCGGCCTTCGGTGATACCTCTCGTACTGCGTCCAATCACGTTGTCCCTATCTTGCTTGGTGGACATGTCTATAACGTCTTGTATACACTTCTTGTACGCTCGTCTTGCCCTCAACGTGATCGTACTAGTGCGAGCAGCACCTTGCTGGGGCGGACCCGGCGGCACGCTGTGGTTGAAATGCATAGAGCAAAGGACAAAGTGAAAAGAAGATGCATTCCGCGGGCTCAATTGTTCGTTGTCAATCAGCAAGTATACAAGGCAGAAAGATCATGGGTTGCATGGCAAAGCAGCAGCGGACACCGTAATAAGGAAAGAGGAACAGCGAGAAACAGGGAATGAGGATAAGGATGATGGTGGTGATGGTGACAAGAAACGCGGCTGCGCAGCTAGGTGGGCGAGAGGTATAGTATGCGAGGTATCCGTCCCAGGAAGCCAAGGTAACATCAACGTTGATCTGCCGAAGAAGACAAGAAGAGCGGAGCGGGAAAGCGTATACTAGGTCTTGGGAGGGAGCGCGGGCACGGGTGGTATCGAAGGTACGGGCGGGATCTGAGGTTGCTGGCGCGGGCGCTGGAGCTTGCGCTTCTCAGCGTCCTTCGCCTGGGCATCCCGTTCCGCCTGCAGGCTGTTCATTGCCTGGAGTTGCTGCGCAATAAAGTCGGAAGTATTGGGCCTGTGCACAAAACACCTCATCAGCAATGCGTTGGTAGGGTTGGCCATCATCACGTACCGCATACGGAGAATCCTGAGGATAGTCTCTCCGTTGCTGACCTCCTTTTCCTTCTCCTGCTGCTTCTCCTTCTTGCTCTTCCTGATGGTCCCAAGGTTGCGTTGCTGGTACACACTCTTCGCGCGTTTCTTGACTGGTGTCGCCGCGCGTAGGCTGTGCTGCATCATACGTACACACTCCTCCATGAGAGCATCGCTGTAGTAGAGCACGTGAGTAATCAGCCATATACACCGAGCGATCGTCGCAGGCTCACGTATGCCAGTCATAGTAGAGTCGGATGGAGAGGACGTCACGGTATTTCTGGTTCTGTAGAGCTTCCAAGGATATTGGACCTTCGCCTCCGGCGTAGAAGTAATCCCGTAAGAACTAGCCAAGTGGTCAGCCACAACGCCCTACGTCGGGCTGGGTGTATGCCATACCTTCAACCACTTGAAGACGATATCGACCTCCTTGTCACTCAAGGGCTTCATGTCACTTTGGACGTCCGACAATGGCGGGACGAGCAGGCCCTCGATCACGTTCAGGATCTCCTTCCAGACGCGCGACATGACCATGTCCTTCGTCGTCTCGCTCAGGTACGTGTTCAGCGTCGACAAGTTCGCCTCGAAGAAGTCGAAGAGCGGTACGATCGCCTGCTCGATTTCGACATCCGTCAGGCTCTCGGGTCTGACTCTGGGCTTCTCCGACTGGGGAAGGGGTATCTGTACGTCGTCCTTCGTCCCTAGGGATCCGAAGAGTGCTGTCACGTTGCCGAGCGCCTTGTTGTAGTCGATGCTCCCGGTCTGCGTCGACTTGACGAGTGTCTTGAGCACTGACCTCGATAGACATTGACGGATGAAAGGCGACATCTACATCCATGCTGAGTCAACATGTTGTCAACAGAGTGTCCATGTCAATAGTCACCTTGTCAATAAAAACGCGGACCATGTCGTTCTCTGACCGTTTCAGCGAACGGAAAGCACGGCCGAAGTAGAATTGTAGATCGTCCTTCTCGCCCTCCATGCTGACGCGGAGAAGGATTCGCCCTTGGGTATCCAGATCCATCCACAAATCATGCGTAAGGAAGTCGCCAAACCGCTTAGGGTCAAGACAGAGATAGGCGCGGCCGACGGTGTCGTGCTTGCCAACGAGTGCCCTGTCGCGTACGCTTATCATGATCCAGAGGGGCTTCTCCACAGACAAATCGAACGACTCATCCCCTGTAGACAATCCTAGTCAATACCGAAGAGAGCACGGCCTGGTATACGGACTCACATCGAGGGTTGAGCGATTCATAGATCGTCCGTGTCTTGGCCAGACGGTTGCCCTGCTCATCACTGAGTGTCACAAACGTGTCGAGCTTCGCTGATGGGCTCGAGTCGAGCGGTACGAGGCCCTCCGCGATCGCAACCTTGACGGTGAAGAGGAAACGATCGCCCCTGTCGACCTTCTCAGGGACAGGCGGCGCGCTGTGCTCCAGCACCTCCATCTTCTTGTCCGCCTCCATCTGCTCGTACATGTTATCCAGCAGTCTCCGCGCGGCCTCGATGTTGTTCAACTTCACGCAAGACTCAGGTTGGAAAGTGAACGCCTCCACTTTCTTCTCCCCTCGTTCCGTGAGCGATTTGGCCTTCTCCAGCCAGGCAGAGGATTTCTGGGGCTGGATGTACTCTGTAGGGCGAGGGAACATCTCCGACATGAAGAGCTCCTCGATGGTAGCACAGTACTGGTTGATCGCCTTGCTGATGGTCTAAAAGAACGGAAGATAAGAAGTGTAAACCGCACGCGTATCAATCAGCCTACCTTTGACAAGCTGGTGAAGAACCGTGCCTCCTGATACTCGTCGATCCACTCCAGGTCTTGCAAGAACTGTATCGGGCTGCGTAATGAATCGAAGAGATCGATGATGGACGAGCTGTGACCCTCTTCGCCTTCCGCTTGGAACTATTCTGTACATGTCAACGGCTGCCCTTAATCATGGAATACGACGTGACGGACCTTGTCAGCTGCGATAGCCTGATAACCTTGGTCAAAAAGATGTCTTCGGAAGATGTCAAGGTCACTTACTGCCTGTACCCACTGAGTCGTCTTGTTGTCAGTGTTGACGAGCCATTGCCGCACGTACGGCTCGAAGAACCCTCCAAGATCAAACTGGATCTCCCCACTGTAGACGTCGATGAGCATGTTGAAAGTGCTCCTACGTCTCTGTATGCGCACCTTGGACAGAAGGCTTTGTACATTCCAAGCAGTGTCTTCGTCCGCCTGTACAGCGCAAAGATGTCCTGGATCGGAACGTCAGGCGTAGGACCATTCATCGAGTCTTCGAATAGTCGCTTCTTGGAATCGTCCAAGTCCATGAGGAAGTGCGGTATCTGCACTTCCAGCATCAACGAGACGATATCGAGATGTCTGCAAGCGCCAGTAAGCTCTCAGATCGCGTATGCTCCCACACTCGGCAGACTTACCCAAGTATAGGTTCAGGGAACCGCTTGTCGAGCAGTTTCGCATTCTTCTCGATCTCATCTGTCATGAGCAGCAGCGGCAATGCGCGGTTGACACCTGGCGCCTCCTGCAGCTCGCGCATCTTCTGCCCGTAATACCGCGCAGAGACATCCCGCACTTGGTTCTGGATATCTGTCATTCGCGCAGCGACGTCGACGTCGTAGCGTTCCAGCAGCCCGCTCTCCCGCACGATCTCCAGCACGGACAGGTACGGCGCGACATCGGATGGCTTGATGTGAGGCAGCCCGTCGAGGGAATGGTATAGATGCGAGAGGAACGTGCTGAACAGCTGGCCGTAGATCTGCGCGAGGTAGTCCACGTCCTGCGTCGGCCACTTGTCGAGCTCGATCTCGTTCGTCACGCGCGTGATGTTTGCCAGCGCCTCCGGCACGCACTCGAGCGGAACCTCGTTGCGCTCGTAGAACTGTCGGACGATGTCCAAGAAGCACGCGACGCGATACGGCTGTCCGATGCGCCAGCGCAGCGCGCACTCGTTGATGAGCTCGATGTGCGCGGCGGAGAGGATGCCGAGCGAGACCTCGTCGTCATCGCCGACGGCAGGGCTCAGCATCGCCTCGAGATCGGCAGCGATGCAATACTCGAGAAGGCGCTTGTAGTACTTACGGGGGTTGGGGGGTATGAATGTGAAGTGGAATCCAACCTGGATCTCTTCGTCGCCCTCGAGCGCACTGGGTACTGCGTCAGGGTCACTTGGCCCCAGACCACCACCCAACGACAGGACCGAATGCCTGCTGCTTACGGATGCATGTCGTTGCGCCGAGGAGCTTGCGTAGTATGAGTCTGGCCGGCTAGAAGAATAGCTCGAGTATACAGAGCCGGGACGGCCGTTCGAGGATTGCGTTGGTGGGAGCGCCTCGGATGGCGTCGATTTCGCAAGTTCGGGGTTGAACTGCACCATCACCACCATGAGTTGTGATAGGTGCGCCGTCTCGAGCGTTCGCCAGTATTGCCACGCGGCTTCACTGTCGAAATCCTCTCGACGGAACGGGAATGGGGCACCAGCATTGATGTTCTTCAGACATGTCTGCCGGACATTGTTAGCGTGCTGCGTTCTCCGGGCATACGGAGCCTTCACATACCTTCAGGTCGTTAAGGGCAGCCTGTAACCAGTTAGTATGACAGAACCTTGTGTCCAATCGCCACGACTCACTTTCTCTGTACAATAAGTGGCCAAATCCTCTATCTCCTTTTGTACAACATTCGCGGGTAATTTGAATAACCGCGCAGCGGTCAATACCAGGGGCATGTCATTCACTTGCATGCTGATGCGTTTCGTGGAGCCGACCGAGTCTCTGTGAGATGTCGACGCAGAGTCGTACCCGGAATCCGAGTACGCGGGCTGAGCAGGGGCAAGCTTGGCAGTATACATCTCCAGGCGGGCGGTGAGCTCGGGCGAGACATGACTGATGTGGCGCAGGCAGTCGCGCAGAAGCCGTACGAACTGCGCAATGTGGTTGTTCAACTCCACCTTCCATCCGTCGCCTTGCAGCGAGGGCTCCTTCTTTAGCACGTTGGTCGCGTTGGTCGCGAACATGAGGATGAGTTCCTCGATCTTGCGATTCTCCTTCATCTGCCGTCGGAAGGTCTCGTCCTTGACTTGCCCGTAGAACACAGCCATTGTGCGCCGAATCAATTGGTCTGAGTACCTGCGCTTGTGTGTAAGCTCGTCGGTCAATCATGGTATCAGGAAGAGGGACGCACGCAGCATCTTTGCCCATAGCAATATCCTGCAACTTCTGTTCCAGAACCTTGATTAGATCCTTGGGAAAGCGCACACCCTTCTGCCCGTCGCGAAAGAGGTCTCCTATAGAGAAGATGGAGCTAGAGAGTGCGCCGTGTATCCTTGAGGAGTAATCTCTATCGCGCTCAGGTTCTGAGGGAGCAGCCTCAGCGGGCTTGGGTTGCATCTGGTAGCTGAGTAGACTGCGGGTGGTAGATGTGATCAAGGTCCAAACATTCAGAACTTGTGAGGTAATACTCACGCTACCCGGAGTACAAAGCTTCAAGAATGAATCCTGAATGAGCATGGTTACGGAGACAGAGGAAAGGCGTGGACGGACTTCATGAGCTCTTCATCCGATACCCGGAATCGGGAAGACCGCCTCTCGTGCATGGAGCCGCCAGCATAGCTGCGCCTAGACATTAGACTGAAGTGGCACACAATACGCTCGGGAGTATCTTCGGAATGTAGCCTTAGATAGTCGTAACGGTCGTCGAGGACAGAGGGTGCGGAGTCTGCGGACGAAGGAAAGTGGACGACTGCAGAGGAGCGAATCAAGTAAGCGCCGCAGCGTGGTCAAGCCAGCCCGCGGAGGCAGTCCACTGCATATACTTAGGTCTCGATTCAGCACTGCGCTTGACCCATCGCCAACCTCAAAGTGCTTATCACAATTATTAGAACTATTCTTCTGGGCAAGCCACATTCATGCGCCTCATCCGAGATTCATATCCTGCACGGCTTCCACTGCACGATATTGATTATGCCATAGGCGACACTAATATAGCAGGCAGTTGCTTAGCGCCGGCTGGAAGCGCCAGTCAAGCGCTAGTACAATAGTCAAGCGCCGTAGTACTTCAAAGTTTCTTCACCGGAATTCGACCATACCAATGAACCACGTCGCCCCCAACTACATATGTATAGTGCGAGATCTCTTCTTCCAATCACAACAACTAAATAAGCGAATCTGATCACGATTGCCAGTGCTTCAGAGGAATATGCAGGCTGATCATGACCCCAGTGAAGAATAGGATTCACGGCTACGCTGCGATCTATGCCTATGACGGGTCGAACAGAAACACAATGTACGTTTTGTAGACATGCCATTGTCCACAACAGATTCGAAACAGACCGTGATCATGCGAGCGCTGATATTCACGGTGATGTGGCGAACGGCTATGTCTTGTGGTTTATCTGCGTGGCCCAAGTGCCAGCACCGGCATCGACGGCCTCTCTCACCCAGCAGCTACAACTCCGGATTCAGTATTGCCCATACAGGTCTGAACCCGTCCAGTCACTTGATTCGGGCTGTGGATGCCGCCGTTGCACTGATATGAAGACGAAAGCTACCCGTAAGGCGATTCGGCACTGTTCCCTCTGATTGTTCGAGTAGACTCACCCAAGACGTACAGAACAACAAAGCAGGAAGCTCTTATAGCGCACCCAGAAATACTGCAAAGCAACAGGGAGTGGCAAGACCGGAAGCTTCAGCCACTCCCGGCTCGGAGCTCGAGCCCACACAACCGGAGGCCGTCCCTCCTGAAACGTCCCGCATTCACTCAACCTCCACGCATCTTGGAGAAGCTATCTCATTCCGCAAGGCCTATCTTGGCCAATACTATAGGACAATCAAGCCCCGAAACGATTGCGATATCCTACACCTCGGATCGCAACCTAAACGGGATGACCATCCAGAAGCGCTGTATGCTTGGTCAGACAAATGCTATGCGGAGTATGCGGAGATGTTGGATCGCGAGACTCTGAATGAGAGGGTGCAGACCGCCTTGGGGACTTGCGCGGAGCCAACTGGAGTACGTTCGATTATGTGCATAGCCCTCGATTAAAGCTGACGGAGTGTTATGCAGGTAAAACCTCGCCCTGGAGACAGATATGTCTTCGTCAGGCGGATTCCTGTCTCCCGGTATTCCATTAGACTCTCCCCTGAGTTCAATCTCTCATGCCGAATATTGCATGGACTTCGTCGACGGTGCGACGGGCGAACCGGTTAACTCCCCATTTGAACACGAGCTTTGGAGCGTACCCAGCCCCGAGACACAGTATCTGACAATGCTGATTACCGGGAGACTTCGGTCTGCAGAAGCTGGGCACGGCATCAAACAAGAGAATATCCCACCAGGGGAAGAGAGGTTCTTCCTCCGAGATGGGTAGACATGCGTGCTGTCGTGCTCGTGCAAGAGATTCATCTGCTTTACGGTGCCTGGCTGACGACGAGCCGAGGCCAAAGAGGCCGCTGGAACCATGGTCGTGCTAGGCTTTCCCAAGGTCGTCGACCTGTGACCATATCGGACCATCGCGGACACAAGGATTGCACGCAACTTACACTTACTAGAGCTCCAAGACGTCAGTCCCGCAGGAACCATAGAGGTTACTGGACCCTCTAAATGGTAGTCAATCAATCCTCGTCCAAGAATCCCAAGACATCAGCGGCGTCGTGGCGCAGTTGAGCATAGTGTATCGGACAGCGTGAGTGTACCGTATCCAAGAGACAAATACCGGGGTGTCACATAAGGCACGACAGGGGCGATACCGTGTGTACATGTTTTGAGGTAAAACAAGGGTACATGCAGCCCTAAGGTAAGATGGGTGTGGAGGCGGAGTAGGATGTATGAAGGGTCGAGTCCGCGGCTGCCGCTCAAAGACCGTTCCATCTCCGACGGAGCACGGCGTTTGTGCGGCGGCAGCGAGCGGCCCGCCTCTCGTATTGCCACCACGTGGCTGTAGCGCCGTCTAAGCGCCGGGATCGAGTGTGTTTGTTGACCACCGCAGCCAGTTCGCAGCTTCGTTCTCTCTGCAATCATCAGCAAACGGTAGTCGACTTACCTCCTCGGAAATGACCGTCGAGTTTTCCCTGCACAAGACGCCTGGAACGTATGTCAGAACTGCCGACATGTCGCCATTTGACCGCTGCTTCAGTTCGGCAGCAGATTGACCGCAACCTGTGCGTCCCATGAATAGCGTTTACAGCGCGGTGCAGCCCTGGTACGTCAACTTGAGCTGAGGTATGCTCCACGAACGAAGCGTCGTGTACCGTATGAGCAGCGGTCGAGCGTGGCCGTGGTGTTCTAGCCCCGTTCAGAGGCCGTCCTTGACACGCGCCGCACCCACAAACAGACGTCTGTGGGCCCATGGGTGGGCGACAGTAACTCATTGGACGATCATGACCCAGGGTGCCTTGGGGTCGCCTTTGTGGCACACAACACATGCGGAGGGTCCTCCTTTACGGAGCCTCTGTTTGCCATGGATGGTCGCTTTTGGTGGCTACATATACCAGAGCATTCGGCGTCGGGACCGGTGTCTCCTCACTCCAAGCACGCAGAAGCTACCCAGACCTCAAGGAACTGGTCCAAAATGGCCGTTTCAGCGGCCCTCCTGATATACAACGGCGTCATGCCACTCATCAAAACGTAATGCTCCATTTTTGCTGCACGTCTATCCGTCTAATTCTCACCTAACTCCTCACTGGCAGGTTCGCTGCACTACTTTGCGGCTACGTACTTGTCAGGATGGATATGTTCCCTCCGGCAGCATCTCGAGGGGCTTCCATCATCAGCATGAACGTCGCACTCCCTGCCCTCATCTTTGCAAACGTCGTGCCCTCATTCACCCCGTCGAATGTCTCCGCACTAGGCCCGGTCATCCTCATCGCCTCCGTCTACATGATCAGTGGCTTCCTGATGGGGATTATCATTCGCGAGATTTGCTACGTCCCGCGAAACTTTTGGCAAGGTATCGTCATTATGACTGGTATGAGTAATTGGGGAAATCTACGTACGTATCTGTTAATAAGTGATCGTGGCGGATATTAATGCTGGACAACGTTGCAGCGAACGCGATCGTGCTTTCAGTGACGCAACAGCCTCCTTTCAACCCCGCTACGGACCCGGCCCGTACGTGCTGCCCAATTTAACGCGCGTATAAACCTGCTAACTCAACTCCGATACGTGTTATAGTTGGAGTATCATATGTTTCGATTTTCACTGTTTGCTATCACGTCGTCTTTTGGATTGGCGGAGGCGCACATTCCCTATCCTGGGATTACCTGCCCGGGGTTCCACAAGGTGAAGAAGCCGAACGTCGCATCTCATGGAAGGATCGTCCACTCGGCCACCTTGTAGCAAAGTACATCCTCCGTCTCCCTTCCACACCTCCTATCCAAGTCGGGAATGTGACGAAGGACGAGGAGGCCCTCTCGGAGAAAGAAAGCAAGGCATCGGTCGAGACGTTCGAAGTCTCTGTTCCTGTTCCGAACATCCCGAAGGCCATAGCGCCTGAAGAGAGCCAGTCGGATTCTGATATTCAACTCACGCGTAGGACGTCCCGGATTTCAGCAGTCACAGGCTTCCGCTCGAGAAGACTTTCCAATGCCGCCCCTCCGTCGCCACTCCGAATTACTGTCCCTTCCGCCCCGCTCAGAGTGACTATTCCAGCGTCCTCACTACGACCGACAGCCCCCGCCTCTCCTCTCGCCGGGCCGCCCCCTCCCACACCCTTGCGCGCCGCCGTCTCTATCATCGCAGGCCCCAAGGAATCAAAATTAGCTGCTGTCTCTCCGGTTGACTCTTCAATCACGATCAAAACTAAGCCTTCGTTACTTGCGAAGGTTCTCCATCGCCTCGGTGCGATACTTCGCCCGTTCAAGGCCATCCTACATCCCGTCACTGTAGCAATCTCTATCTCCCTACCGGTCGCCCTTGTCCAACCACTCAAAGCCCTCTTCGTCAACGTTTCAAGCCAGGGAGGGCCAAACTGGCATGGACCGGACGGCCGTCCTCCCCTCGCGTTCGTGATGGACACAGGTACGCATACTGATACTCGAGGCGCCCCAGCAACTGACTGAGAATCATTACTACAGCACAATTCATCGACACCATCGCCGTTCCTCTGGCTCTCATCCTGCTGGGCGCGTCGTTCGCCAGAATCACAGTCCCGCAACCCTTCTCGCGCCTGCCCATCATGGCCATCTTACTCGTGACGGCAGCGAAGATGATCGTACTACCCGTGATGGGCGTGTTCATCGTACAGGCCATGACTGGTAAGGGGCTCATACCGCAGGACGCGAGGGCCGAGAGGTTCGTGTCGATGTTGTTGAGCGGTACCCCCGCGGCGGTCAAGTAAGGGTTTAATCGTACTCCGGGATGGTGATGCGCAGTCTGACAGGCCTCGGCGTGTAATAGCCAGATGATCGTGTCGTCCCTGCATGCGCCTGACGGCAACGTGGATACTATCGCCGTGAGTTCTTCATCGGTTCCGTTTCTCAGGATTCAGATCGAGGAGGCTGATCACTCAAATAGGCATTTTACCTTGCACAATGTAAGTTATCCCCTCGTTATTGCCTCCTGACGAGCGCGTGTGCTGACTGTTCCTCATCTCCAGATGTATTTATGATTATAGGTTCATCGTGAGTATGCACAGTCGTGCAAAGTGTATGTGATCGCTAACCTGCATGTACAGTGCTTTGACTGCTGTGTCTCTCCTTCTCGTCTAATGGCCGTTTCTATCCTAACGGCGTCCCTAACTTCCAAGCGATTCAGTCTGCGGTTTCGTTAGTGACACTGTATGTATCAAACTGTATCCATAGATCATAGAACAAATACCACACCGTAGACTCATCCGTTTGAAGTCCAATGACGTCCTAACCTGTGGTGTCTCGGCTACGGCGTGTGGTCAGGTGCATCGAACATCGTGTGCCAGTACTTCGCGAAAGTCCGCGGGCGCTTAGGGTTTGACTTGAACGACATCGTTGTCCTTCCCACAATAATATTGTGAACTTGACAACGGACCAACCAACTCTTGTAGCACTTCGAAGACAGGTAGGTGTAGCGTGCTGCCACCCACAACCTCTATTCGCTGAGTTGTACTGCCAAAACAATAGCTTGTGGATACTAACAATGCCGACGAATCTGCCCGCGCCAACATACTCTGGTCCTCTGACGATCAGCGTCTCAGTCGACATTGACGCCCCGATCGAGAAGGTTTGGGAGGTCCTGCTTGACTTTCCGAAGTATGGCAAATGGTAAGCCGTTTCTGTATGCATGCGTTTGAGTGAACACGGGAACTCAGGTCACTTTATGATTGCAGGAATCCGTTTGTGTGAGTGCGACTGAGGCATAGCGCGCTGATGGAACACGCCTGATGCACTTTCTGCCTCCTCCCCACTACAACTCAGACGCAAGCAAGTCATCACAGACGAGAACAAGAAGCCGCTCGATGACCAGACTCCTGGGGCGGGGAAGTACCTCCTCATGACGGTGCACATCCCGCCCACGATGGATGACTCCGTGAGCACGACGACGGCCTTCGAGCAGATCACGGACGTCGAGCCGGACAAGCACCGCATTGCGTGGAAGAACCTCTTGCCTCAGTGGCTCGTGAGGGCCGAGCGCTGGCAGGCCTTGAGCACAAATGAGGAGGGGAAGACGGTGTATGAGACGAGGGAGGTGTTTGCGGGCGTCGGGGCGTATTTCATCAAATGGTTCTTGGGCACGAACTTGAAGAAGAGCTTTGATGCGATGGCTGAGGGGCTCAAGACTTACTCGGAACAGAACGGGGCCCAGTAGTCGGGGGAGGAGAGTAGTAGACGAAGTGACTGGCACGATTGTACGCGGACTTTGATCAAGGGCGTATAGGGACTGGATGGATTGTTGCATTATTGACACTCATCAGACACTTTTTCCCATGTGCTCATCTGACGATGGTAGTCGTTGTGGTCGCTGAGCAAAGGGCTGCTTGTTGAAACGAAGTGAACTTCCAGTTTGGGGAGAGCATGGGGCGGGAACCCTAGGGCAGGGTTAGGATTGTCGAGAAAGTTCTGGTTTGCGCCACCACCATCCTTTCCTCCTTCGACCAAAAGGAGTCGGCTCGGGAGCATTCTCGAACATGGCCGGACAAAGGAAATGTCTGGAAGTGGTGAGGTCTCGATGGTCTGTTATACAGGAATATATACTTGATTTCGTCCGCTCACTCACTCATACACTCATTCGACCACACAACTTGCGACATCACCATGTTCCCCTACTACTACCCTTCCTCTTCTTCATACGGCGTACCCTACCCATCGTCATCCGACGCCGACTACCTCCGCGCTCTCGCAGAAGAGCGTGCTGCTCGCGAGCAGTATGCCGCTGCCCGACGCGCCCAGGAAGAGGCCCGCCAACGCGCCGCTCGCGCCCGTGCCGCTCGTCGAGCCTACGCCGCACCGTACAACTCCTACCACGATGACGAGTACGACGACCTCGACCTCGACATGGACCTCGACGATGGTGCGTACTACCCTCAGCGACGTCCCGTCAGCTGGGCTCCTAGCCAGCGCTCGTATGGCTACCCCTCCGCGACCCCTCAAACATCCTCGAGCCCCAACTTCTCAACAAGCCCTCAGTTCTCTTCCTACGCAACCAGCCCGCAGTTCGCCAGTGGCGCGTATGGCCTGAACCCTCGTCAACAACGAGCGCTATTGGAAGAACAGCGTAGGAGAGAGCTGTTGGAGGAACAGAGGAGACGCGAGCTCCTCGAGCTCGAGAAGGAGCGTCGTCGCCAGGAAGAAGAACGTCTCCGTCGCATCCTACAGGAGGAGAGGCAACGCGAAGAAGCCGAGCGACGCAAGCTGTTGGAGGAGGAGCGCATGAGGAGGGCTATTGAAGAAGAGAAGCTCAGGCGCGCGATTGAGGAAGAGAAGCTCAGGCGCACCTTGCTCGAGGAGGAGGCTGCTCGACGCGAACGTGACCGCGCCCAGTTGCGGGCGCAGCAGGCTACGCTCGAACCGCTCCTCCGTGCCTTTGGCTTCGTGCCCATGTCTGGCTCAGACTCAGATTCAGACAAGGTGCGTTATCTACCATTTGATACGGCCAGTTTCGCATCATGCTCATGCCATTTTACAGGAGAGGCCAGGTCGCGACGCACGCAACGGTCGCGCTACACGCGCACGAACAATGTCGCCTGCACCTCACCGTGTATCCGCTCCCCGCAGCCCGATCAGGCAGACGCAGTCCAGTCAATCAACCTCTGCGAAGCCTCAGACACGCGTCGACCCCACTCCCCGCCAGAAATCCCCTACGCCTGCCACCACCATCCCGATCACATCTCCTCGCTCCTCGGCGAAGACCGTGCCTGTGCAGCAGTCCGCTGAGAAGCAGGATGCTCCTCAGCAGGCGGAGACCCCCAAACCCCACGAGGCTACCAAGCCTGACCTCCCGCCGCTTGACAACCCGACTCCTGAGCAGATCGCAGCCGCGGAGAAGATCCAGGACGCGTACCGGGCGCACTCCGCGCGCAAGCAGGCGATGAAGTCGATCTCTGCGCTTCGCAAGCGCTTCCTCAACGCTCGCTCCAACTTCACCCTCCCCACCACGCTCGACTACGAGGTGCCCAGCAGCGACGCCGAGGAGGGCCGCTCGCACACCACCGTCACCGTCGATCCCTCTGCGGCTCTCCCGTCCCCGTCACTTTCCGCTGCGGACGCGCACGACGAAGATCCGTTCAAGCACGTGCCGAAGCTCGCGTACACGCCCACGAACGCCTCCCTCCACGCGTACGAAGAAGAGCTCAACCGTATCCTCAGCGCCCTCGACGCGGTCGAGAGCCGAGGCGACGCGGGCGTCCGTGCTGCGCGCCGGGAGCTCGCTCGCATGGTTGAGCGCGAGGCTGAACGCGTCGAGAGGTGGCGCGGCGTCGTGTGGAACTGGTGGACTGGTCGTAGCAAGGAGCAGCCTCAGCCTCAAGCTGAGGAATCCGCTGCGCCCGAGCCCACCCCTGTGGAGAAGCCAGAGGAGACCGCGTCGACTGCGCCGGAGGAGCAAGAGATGCAAGTCGAAGAACCGTCGGCCTCGGAGGCGTCTGCCGAGCAACCCATGGAGACTGAACCCGTCGTCGAGGAATCTACACCCAAGGCAGCCCCGATGGAAGTCGAACGCGAGCCCGAGCCCGAGCGTGAGCTCGAACCTCAAGTCGACGTCGCTGCCCCCGCGGAGCCCGAACAACCCCCCACTCCCGAGGTCGACATCCCCGACGCTGACGCCGACGCTGCGGAAGCCTCCGCGCCCACGGTAGACATCGAAGTCGAGCCCCCTTCGCATGCGGAGCCCGTCGACCTTGACGTGGACGTGGACGCCGACTCTCAAGTCTCCCCACCTTCCGAAGAGCCCGCCGATGCCGTCGTCCCTGAGGTGAACGTCACTGAGGCGACGGAGGAGGAGCCGCCTTTGTCTGCCGTCTCTGAGCCTGAGCGGGCGTCGACGCCGGCGCTGAGCCACGACCAGAGCGAGGCTGAGGCTGAGATGGAGGTCGAGCCCGAGGAGGTGCACACTCCTCCCCTGGGCGAGCATACCCCGCTTGTTGTCGTCAGCCCGCCTGCGCTCGACCTGCATGCGTCGGAGGCCCCTGTGGTTGAGGACGCGCAGGAACAGCAGGAACAACACAATCAGGGGCCACAGCAGAAGATGCAGCCGCCTGCCGGCGTGGCGAAGGACGGTGCGTCTCCGTTGGTTGACAGGACTTGGGACGAGTTCCATACGTACGACATGTTCTGATTGGTTCTTCGTTTCGTAACGACTTTGTACGACTACGATGATGACCCATCCCCCTTTCATCTCTCCATCTATCTACTTACGACTCGAAAAGCATGCGTATGCATGTTCATGGTTGTAGTGTACTTGTATCCTTAGTTCGCATCCACTCACTTGCATGATTCACTCCCTCGCATATCCGACATGTACAATACCGCATTGCTGGAAATCCAGAGTATTGGACTATACGTCGGTAGCGTGACTTTGGGTTGAGTGAGCAGATTGATGAGGGACTCTGAGCGTCCAGTTTGACCAGGTCCAGTCATGGCAAGACCAATGTGGAGTTTCCTCGCACGAAATCGAGGCCGACAGCACGATAACACGGGATGCAATTACCCTCACGGCCAGACAAGTATACGATGCTCTATCTCCTAGCCCGCTTGACCCTAGTCTTGGGAAACTCGAGAGGAACCTTGAGAACGGCACGCTTCGTCTCCCCTGCACTATCGGGGAGGCCACGCTCCTTCAGCTCATTGGG
Source organism: Cubamyces sp. BRFM 1775 (assembly GCA_022385745.1). Lineage (NCBI taxonomy): Eukaryota > Fungi > Basidiomycota > Agaricomycetes > Polyporales > Polyporaceae > Cubamyces > Cubamyces sp. BRFM 1775. Next base: position 102,151 of record MU278549.1, read on the forward strand.
GCTGAGCTTCTTAATGACACAGCCGAGCGACTTGAAGAGATTAATGACTCTGTGTACAACAAGCGGTCATGAATGAGTGTGTATGCACTGCCGCGGACGGAGCCACTCACTTTTGAGGGGGCATGCTAAGGTCGTGCGCGAGGGTCTCGACGTCCGCCGCGTAGTCTTCTTGACGGAGACAGAGGGCGAACATGTACGTCAGGAGCATCGTCTCCGTCTGCGGTGTCATTTTGGATCTGCAGATCGTTAGCGGATGCGTCTGTGTGGCATTTAGGGGCGCGCGCGTACTTGTTCGTACTCCGTTCTGTCTCCGTGAATCTGGAGAGAAGCCCGTCGAGCACGATTGGGGGCACGCCTGAGAGCTTTTGTTGGAGCGCGTCCTTGTCGCCGACATTCCTTGAGTTCCGGTGGAAAGCCATCATAGTCGAGATGTAGTACACAATTTTGCTGCGGACATGAGTAAGTTCCGGCGTCAGCACAGGAGCAGCAGTCGAGCACTCACAGTTCCGTCTTGTTGGGTTTTGGGGCGCTGTAGATGAGCTTCAGTTGGAGCTTGAGCCAATCTGACCTATTGGAGGGTAGGTGGGAGAGCGCGTCCTTGTCGGACTTGGAAGCCTTGAAGATCGAAACAGGAAGCGCGTTGAATTCAGCCTCCGGGATGATGTCGTGCAGGGCATAGGCGTCCTTGGGGCTTTGCGCATCCGCATTGTACGGAGGAATGAGTCGACTGTTGTCGGCGGCGGCCTTCGCTTCCTCTGCAAAAGGAAAGTCAGTTACTCTTGACAGTGGGTGATCAATGCGAAGACGTGCCTGCGGTCGGAAGACTCTCTGTGTTCTGCATGATGGTGTCCTGCAGATGGCCAGCGACGTTCTTCATAGCGTCAATGTCGACCCTATTCCGCTCGCGAGCGCGAATTGCGGCCTTCGCCTTCTTGGTACCAAACGTCTCTCCGAGGTTGTTGCGCTGCTGCATGCGCTCCTCTGTGGACACCTCGATCGGGCGGAGGTTCTTCAGTGCCTTCACCTGCCGGGTGAGGATATGCATGGGAACGGGACGGAGGGTCGTGGTATTCGTGCGTTTGTCATGAACGCCAATCATGTAGCTTCATGTAGTGCTACTGGTGAGTCCTAACAACAGAGAAGGGAGCGGATCGTTTGACACGCACCTGCAGCCCGCCGAAGAGAGAGGTCCGTCTGCGGTGAAGAATTCGACCGTCTCCGCCTCGCCTGCGATGATGGTCGGCTGCGCCTCGAACGGCACGCTTTTATCTGCTCCTTTCTGCACGTAGCATTTGAACGCGGTTGACCTTGGGGGCTCCAGGGAGGGAAAACTGGCTGAGGGCGAGGTGAGGCTAGCACAACTTTGAGCACCTGCGACCTGAAGGCTTCACCTAGCACAGGGCCGACCTGGTTTGCAGGCTGCGAGCTGAGTGTGATCGTGGCCTTTCCTGCATCCTCTGCGTCTCTCTTTCGTTTCTTGCTGTGTGCGACGGTAGACATGGCGTTTCTCGGGGCAAGCCCAGTTTGTAGTGGAGAAAGGGAGAAAGATGGATTTCTGTTTGGCGGCGGAAAGGAAGAGCAGAACGGGCGCCTATGAGTTGAGAGTGCTTTGGATTTGGACGACGACCTCCGACACGGAACGCTCTCAGTTCCTGTTCTCTGTACTCACCCTCGTCCAGCTCGGGCCCTTGCTTTCTGCTTATTGCTCTGCTGTTCTCTACCTGACTCTGCGTTGCAGCTCTAAATTATTCGTCCGTCAAACGCTCACCGCACGTACCACCTTCGGTGCGCGGGTCCGGGCACTGCACGTCTCACAAACTAGCAAGCACTCCGGTCTAGGTCAAGATTGATCCCATACCTCGCACAGACATAGATATGTCCACCATGACCCAAATCCACGTCGAGGGTCAATCGTCTGCTGCTCTCCTGTTCGAGTCAGACGCTGTCAAGGCCGAATCCATCGAGCCAAGTTCTATCAAGGAGGAGGAAATGGTCGACTCCTTTGGCTCGGTCACCGTCAAGGAGGACAGCGAGGGGCCTACCATCTCTCGCAGCGCGTCCGTCGAGGCCAAGATGGATTTCGCGTCCCTGAAGTCGACCCCGTCCGCTACGCCGCCCGTTTCGACCAAGAGCAGGGGCAAGCCTCCCAAGGCACCCGTGCAACTGATTGGCCACCTCCCTCGGGCAGAAGAGGAGGCCATGAAGACTTTCGTTGAGATCCCAGAAAACCACTACCAGTATGGCACGCTCGGTAAATCTAGGGAGGCTCTTGAGAGCATGACGTGTGATTGCCAGTACGACCACGGTTAGTTCATTTTTGTCCTCTCTCCTGTTGTCGATGGATCCGCCTTTCTCGCTTGAGACTTTGTTCCAACACTCTTCTTCCTTGTCGTACGTTGAGACTCCCGCTTGAAGGTAGGGGCGCAGCTTGCGGAATAGGAATGGTAGCTTTCTTGCGTCCTAGCTTGAGGGGCGACGCTCCTCAGACGCAGCCGCCCTAAGGGCGGCCTGACCGCGGCTATTGTTCTGTTTCACTGCCCCGCTGCTGGCACAATCCCCGTTGTTACAGCCTTAGCTACGAGGCAATCTCGCCGACACTGTCTTCCCTCGGCATCATGGGCTCTACCTGCGGTGAAAACCACCCAACACTATTCCTGGCGCCTTCTCACTGGCATAACTTCCCCTGCATGGTCATTTTGCTGAAATCTACATGCCCTCGCAGGCGTCGACGACCCATCTGCTGCATGCGGACACGACTCCGACTGTATCAACCGCCTCACCCAAGTAGAGTGTTTGCCGGAGGACTGCCGATGTCGCTCATATTGTCAGAATCAACGGTGCGATTGAGTTTGTTCTTGTTCGCGATGCAACGCTGACTTGGCCACAGCTTTCAACGCAAACAGTATGCACCCATCGAAATCGTCAAAACAGAGATGAAAGGTTTTGGGCTGCGTGCCGCTCGAGATATCCCTAAGTGCGTCGGACCTTCTACTGCCTCAAGATCGCAGCGCTCACACCATGCATAGGGATGCCTTCATCTACGAGTATGTCGGTGATGTTGTTAGCCAACCGTCTTTCCTCAAGCGTATGCGACAATATGCGGAAGAGGGAATCCGACACTTCTACTTCATGATGTTGCAAAAAGATGAGGTACGCCGCTAGGATCTCATGCATTGGTGGGGTACTCACCTTTGATTTAGTTCATCGACGCGACGAAGCGCGGTGGCATTGGTCGGTTTGCCAACCACAGCTGCAACCCCAACTGCTACGTCGCGAAGTGGACCGTCGGCAACCACGTCCGAATGGGCATCTTTGCCAACCGGCCGATTAAACAGCACGAAGAACTGACGTTCAACTACAATGTTGATCGTTACGGGTAGGTCGCTCCCACGGCCGGGAAAGCCTGCCACTCGGTTTCTGACTTCATTTATGCATACAGACATGATGCGCAGCCATGTTACTGTGGCGAACCAAATTGTGTCGGCTTTATTGGTGGCAAGACGCAGACCGACTTGGCGGCCATGGACGACCTCTACCTGGACGGTGAGCCAAGAGCACCCAACTCATGTGATCGGCGTCTAATGTGTGTCTTTAGCGCTCGGTATTACCGAGGAGGTAGAGATGTTCGGCCTTAAGGGATCGAAGAAGAAGAAGGGCAAGAAGCTGGACGAGGACTTCATCGTACGTAAATACTTCTTGACCGTGTTACATATTCTGACGCCATGCTCTTCAGCCCGACCTCAAGCCGATCGTCTTGAAGGACGTGCCCAAGGTCGTACAGGCCATGCGCCAGACGCAGAGCAGAAAGGTGCTCGTCAAGCTTTTGATGCGCATCAAGGTGTGTCGATCGTCATGTTGTTTGACACTCACGATGATGTACTAACGACGAACGTGATCATAGCTCACCGAGGACCTGGCTGCCTTGCGACAAGTCATGCGTTTGCGTGGTTTCAGCGTAATGACCAACATCCTTGAAGATTACAACAACGATGTTGAAGTGCAGACATTGGTGAGCTATAGACATGCATGCTTTGAGAGAGCCTGTTCGCTGATTCTCGCTCTCAGGCTATGGAGTGCATGAGCACTTGGCCGTTGATTCAGCGCAACAAGGTCGAGGACTCGAAGGTCAATGTTCCGGTCAGGCTATGTGCCGAGTCAGACAACGAAAGCGTATCAGCGCTAGCTAAGAGGGTACGTTCGGCGCTTGAGTGATTCTTCTAGACGCTAACCGAATGCCCTTGTTAGCTCCTATCTCAGTGGGAGGCTCTCGAGTACGCCTACCGGATACCGAAGCGAGTCAAGGGTGTACGTATGCTGTACATTGCACTCATGATATCTCCTAACGCTAAGTGTTGACAGGAAGGAGAGGACGAATCGCAACCGATACTTGTATTCAGCCATGATATCGAGGACGAACGACCTTCGAAACGGTCGCGCCCCGAAGACGACTTTCCGGCGTTTGTTCTCCCATCCGAAGTGAATCGCCCCAAGTCTCCGAAACGTGACGCACCACTGCCCGTCTTCGTCGAACGGGACCCGTTACAGGAGGCACTTGACCGCAGAGCAGCTGAAGCGCGGCGGCAGCAAGACATCGCGAAGATCATCGCTGCGGCTGCGGCTGCTGCAACAGAGGCTGCGAAGAAGCCGGCACCAGAGCCCCGACCTGGACCAAGTAGTGGCCATGGCCACGGACAAGGACATAGCTCCCACCGGAAGAAGTCGTCTTCGTCCAAGGCTAAGAAGTTGTCGAAGGAGGAGAGGGAGGCAAACAAGGAGAAGCGCTTGCTCAAGCTCATCGGTGCTGTCGTGGTGAAGTGCATGTCTAAGTACAAGGATCAGATGGATCATGATCTGTTCAAGAAGTACGCGAAGGAGGTGCGTCGTCGTTACTCTGTTGATGAGCGCATAGTTATTGACTCAATATATGTATTAGCTGACGCAAACCATCGCGGAGAAGGAGAAGAAGTCGGCTAGCTACAAGGAGGGCCGGTTAGACACGCTGTCGGAGGAGAAGACAGCAAAGATCAAGAAGTTCGCGAAGGAGTACATCGCCAAGATCCTGCGCAAGCTCGAGAAGTCCGGCCAGCGTCGCAAACCCTTGTCCTCCAACGCTGCGGCCGGCTCGTCGGCAACGCCAGACGGCTTGGGCGGTGGTGCAGACGACTCGTTCGTGACCGCGGCGACGGTGGCGGATGTCATGGACCTTGACCCGCACGACGAGCCGGACGAGGACGACAATGGAGAAGAGGAGGAGCATGGGGACAACGAGCACGGGGACGACGACCGGGCATCAGGGTCAGGAAGCCCGGAGGACGGTGTTGGCTCGGGGGAAACGTCGCCGACGGTCGTGTCGGACCCGCGAACCCGACATCGGCCATCTTCAAGGGGGGAAGGCGGGTCTGCATGGGATGCCGATGTAGACCTGCAGAAACCGCTCTCCTCCAGTTGGAGCGCGGTGCCCGTGGGGTCGTAGGCGTGCTGTTTGCCTCGTGCCGGCGCGCACGAGCGTTTCTGTATATCCATGGTCTCTCGGTCGTTTTTATCGTGTTATAAACGTTATTCCCGATAGCTTACCCTACACCCTCTCCATGTCATTCCTAGCCATACGGTGTAACTACAAATAGTCAATACAGACCTTCGCTCGCATAGTCTTAGGAGTTTCAAATAAATTATTCTACGGCATTCAACCTAGTATGCCGGCGTTATCATGAGTTTGGCAGATTTAGAACACTGCATCGCTTTATCACTGCGCCTGCCTTCGAGACTGCATGCAAAGCATGAAATTGGAGTGTACCTCTTGATATCCTGCCACCAGTTGAAAGATGCGTCTGCGACCATAATGATGACCAAGTCATGCCGTGGGCGTAAGTGGGGTAGATTTTGGCATTGCTGAGCGCTGAGAAGAGTGATCTTACACCGGCACTTGGACTTCAAGGTCCCTTGCCAGAGGCCTCCGGCGACCTATGCAGTACTGGTCACAACGACCTGTTAGTACTACTCCCGCGTATCAAGATGCAAACTATCCGTAGTCTCCATATCCATAGGAACGTTGTCTGTATCAATCGGACTACAGAAGAGCCGGATTTATCGCGGCACTATCAGTACTAACCTGTGCGTTCCCTGACAGGAACCACATATGGTCGTCGCCGCTCGGATGCTCACGGCCGCATAAGTAGCTCGAAGTACCGGACTGACACTCAAATCTCTATATTGACACTTTCCCCAAGGACCCAGAAATCTCGCTGAATACTATGCCCTCTACCTCCTTCCTCCGATCGTCGACTCTTGTACCAGCTCTTGACAATACACTCGGTGCTTGGCTGATGGCTACATTCCTTGGTACCGTGTGAGTCGTCAACGTCGGTGTTGCGTTACCATACTCACCATTTATATTCACTAGTCTTCAAGGAGTAATGTACCACCAAGCGTACCGCTACTATCGCCTATACCCCAAGGACCCAATGTATCTCAAAATCTGGGTGCGCTCCAAACTAATCTATCAGCATGTATTCAAGTTTAAGTGCTCTTCTGCATAGGTCATGAGTGAAGCGTGAGTAGTGAGACAGGAGGTCATATATACGTGTTCTTCACGCATCCCACTTCTAGCATTGTAGAGACTCTCACTATGGCTTTGATGATGCATGCTTCGTGCGCCACCTCACATCCCTACAATCTTGTCAACGATTCTGAGTTTTGTCCTGTAGCTATGTATACTTGGTCCGCGACTATTCGAACGCCCTCATGCTACTTGAACGCCCTATATGGTGAGTAATCCTTCAGATTTAGACAATCTATGATTTGATATCCCAGGCAATTCCCGGATAGGTCCTTAGCTGTAAGCCTACTCTCATATCCAGTACTAAGTTGTGCTACTGGCCTTACCTCACGTCGCTCGTAACAGGTTGTGCCAATACCAGGAGTAAGTTGTCATCTAGGGTGTTGTGGACGCTGTGTCATCTACTGATACATCAAATGCCAGTCAATATCAGCGGTCATATCCCAGCTGTGAGTGTGCTTTGCCTACGGGTTTGCGTACATTCTACTCAACCCTTCACAGATTTTTCGCACGCCGAGTATATATGAGTCAGTTGCATCATCGTGGCTGCGTGACTCGACAGAAACTGACTGAATATGAGCAGTCGATCATCGGTACGCCGTGCTAGTGATTACCGCCGTGCGTGTACACTGGGCCGCACTTACACTTCAAGTTTGTCTGATGCCATGCTCATGTATCATGCTGTGGCCTAGGTACTCTGCTTCTTTGCCGGCGCTGGTATGGTTCCAAATGCCCTCCTGTCGTCGTTCTAGGCTGATTATATGGTTTTTGAACCAGGGTTCTTCATTGGTATGTGGAGACGCACGTGCGAGACTTGTCGAACTGCTCACAATCCCTACAATCTCATGCTAGCGCTTTCGGTCAAGGGGTAAGTAAGTCAGTTGATTCGAGACACACGGTCGGGCTGCAATGCCTATGCAGGTTACAGTCAAGAGTCTTGCCCGATATCTTCGAGTTCTCCGTACGTTCTATACTCAGCTCACACTGGCCCAACCCATGATCTCATAGTTGCATTATCTCTCTCCATGGATATAACAGTGGATGGCATCAAGTGGCTCTGGCCTGGCTATGATCGGAGACTTCCTGGTGACTGCTGTGCTCATCTATGTCCTGCGGAAGAACAGGACCGGATTCAAGACGTATATAGATACGCTGCTTACACTGGCGCAAACCATTTTCTTACCTGCTTTCCTAGGACGGACTCCATCTTGGACTCATTGATCACATATGCCATCAGTACTGGTAAGTACCCTACGTCGGCGTGATTCTGGACCACCAAAGCTTACGGTCTTCTAGGACTGGTCGTTTGGTAGTTGTGTTCTTCTATCCAAGCCCTGCCAGTTTCTCACGCACAGTTTTGAAACCCCCACAAGCGTATTCAATGTGCTTAACATCGTTTTCGTGAGTTATAAGCGTATATGCTTACAAGGATGCCTGCTCATTGCCATCACAGTCTATGGCGTATCCCCACGACCTAATCTACACCGTGTTCTCTATTGTCCTCACACAGTGTAAGTACTCACGCCAAATCATGCTCAGTGTGCGAATCCTGACATAGAACCCAGTATATGGCAACACACTCTTAGTAGCGTATGTTGCGCCCTACATTTTTAGGGATGGAGACGCTACAAATTTCATTAATCATTGTTTGAGTAGCCTCAATACGAGGAGCAGCCTTGTACAGCGCGGCATCATCGGGGAGCACGAAACCGCCAGCCCCATGATGGCAACGAATCCCCCGAAACCGAGAATTCCGGCTCTGGACGATGCTACATTGCGACGCAGCGTTGCCGGCCTAGTAGCTCAGACGTTATCTTGCTCAAGCGCTGACTAGAACCCCTACTTCATAGTGCTTGTGGGCATGACAGCTTCGACGTCTTTCTAAAGCGACACCGCCGATGCATTTCTCGTGAACGCGTCGGTGCAAGAAATTTCATTCATTAGCGTCCGCCGTCATCAGTATGCAACGATGTTAGTGTTTCACATCTTCGTCTTGTATCAAATCAGCAGCTCTTTCGGCCATTGCGACGATCACAGCACACGGATGCCCAGAGACTTGGTCAGGAAATACGGATGCGTCCATAACCCGCAGAGCCTCGACGCCGTGCACGCGGAGGTATGGATCGACCGCGCTCGTCTTCGGGTTGTTCCCCATGCGTACGGATGAAGTCTGCGCGAAGAATCAGTCTATTTGCAAAGGTGGACGTGGTAGGGACGATAGCCTACTGGATGCCACGTCGACTGTCCATGATCTCTTATGAACTCTCGGATTTCCTCGTCCGATATCTAGGGCGCGTCAGGGGGGACGGATGACTATGAGTGAGAGCCGGTCAACACAATGGCCGTCGTCTCGCTGACCTTGTGGGGATCGGCGTCGCCTGGCCAGAACATGTCTCCTTTGGCAGTGGAAGTGCGCAGGTCGAGGACGTCTGACAGCGGAGGCGTTCGAGCGAGGTTGAGCAGGAACCGAGTGGACTTGATAAGGACATTCACGTCGCTCTCATCTGCCAGATAGCTGCGGTAGCATTTTCTCGGTCAGAGGGGGTGGTGAAGTGGGAATTGTGAGGCGGATACGCACTTTGCGTCGATTACGGGGTGGTCGTACGGATCAGTCGACTTGACCATGATGGTGCCGGAGCTCACAGGCTTGAGTAGGATCGAGCCCTGAAGCGGAAAAGATCACTTCAGCAGAGGCGTCAAGGGTATAAGACTAATCACCTACAGCGGTGATGCCGTACGTCCCTCGAGGAGGGTATCCAAGGCCTTGGTCTATCACTGCAAACGGCACCAGAACGAATTCCAAATCTGGAGCCTGCGGTCCTGAAGTGCGATCCTGAACAGCAAGAGGCGGCCCAAAGGGCAAACTAAGAACAGGCATTGAGTTCGTTGCACCTGACGATGAAGGCGTGCGTAGCCAACCCACCGCTCGTCGTCCGAACGAACGAATAACCCGACCTGAAACGCCAGGGACGACATCGGGCCTGTGCCAGAAAATATCCATTTTGCGAGCGCCGCTGCCGCCCTCAAAGGGCTCTGGGTGAGGTAGTCCCACGTCCATCCCGCACGCGCCCGGAACATCAACGCACCAGACGATACGTGCTACACCATGCGTGTCAGCAAAGGTCGCGGCAGTGTACGAAAATCCTTACATCCAGCATGTTGCGTCCTACCGCTGGGAGGTCGCGAATGAGGGGTATTCCCTGCTCGGCCAAATGTGCGGAGTCTCCGATTCCAGAGAGCTGTAAGATTTGAGGAGATCCGACGACACCTGCGCAGAGGATGACCTCTTTGTCGGCTGCCACAGCGAACCGTGGACCCGAGCGACTTGAGGATACCTGTATTCCGATGGCTCTGGGCTCGCCATTCGCGGTCCTCGCGAAGAGCACTTTCTCGGTCATGATGGACACCGCGACGGTGAGGTTCGGACGCCTGAGTACGTCGTTGCTAAGATAGGCCGTGGCAGTAGAGCTCCCTACGCCATAGTTTAGCAACGGAGACATTCAACGCTTACAGAGCCGCCTGGATGCTTACTCTCATGCTTTTCGTCCACGGTTGCAACGAAGGGTGCTGCGCCAAGGGTACCCCCGGAGGTGTTGAGATCGCTGTGATTCAGGGTGGATAAATGTACAATATGGTAGTTGCGCGATATACTCACTTCGTTACAGGGATGCCTAGAGCCTCCGCTGCCTTGAGGAACTTGGAGCATACGGGCTAGTATCTGTCAGCATACGCCTCGCGATAGTGAGTCATTCAGCATTTACCGCGATGGGCACACGTGTATTTTTCAGAGGACCGTCGGTCCCATGTTCAGTAGGATCGACTGGTTGTGATAGAGAGGAGATGCATTTCTCTGCCTTGATGAAGTACCTGTTCGCTCATGAGTCGGATGTACGCGCACCCGATCGAGGCACGAGGCTTACTTTCGGAGTGAGGCATAACCCCAACCCGTCGCGCCTTGCTGTTCCCATGAGTCGAAATCTGGAGCGATTGAGCGACCGATCGAAGCAAGGAATGAAAGAATATACCTGATGGATCGCAGCGATGGTAAATCATAGCATTAAGAGAGCTACGCGGGGAAGAGAGGACAATGAGTCTCCTTTTGCCAGGTGCTCAGCAAAATGCTACTACTAGCCTTGTACCCCCAAGCATTTTGCCCCTCGGCCAGTATATAGATCGACCGCCTAGAGCTGCTTGTGGACTATAGCGTTGAGGCCAGTGAGTACGTAGCTGCCGACTTGCAAGATTAAATGCTCGTACGCTGTCGCATAGTTCCAGTCGAATGCGGTGCGGAAGAGGCGCAAGAACGCCATTGGAATGCGTGAAAAGAAGCTCCTCTCGTGGCTGAGGAGGAAGTCCCGAGTTTTAGTTTACGTTTATTCTACAGGAGGGTGTATTTACCTGCTGCCTGCTTCCACGAGGAGGACAGTGTTTCTCGGATCTTCAGATAACCGGGATGCCAAGACGCTACCAGCCGTCCCTGCGGAAATAGACAATGCATTCTGATGTATATGTGAGTAGCATACCACCGCTAAATTGAAACTGACCACCGCCAACGATCACATAGTCGTAAGATCGCCATTTCTCTTGCTCGTCGTCATCCACAAAACCTCTAGCACTCGGTGTGCAAGGTGTCGCGAAGGACGAGGGCTGATGAGCCAGCAGGCTCGATGATGTGTGCCCCATTGGTACAGCGGAGGGTCTGGAATGGATGGTGGGTGTTTGAATAGCGAGGAGGGGATGTTCAAATGCAGCGCCCGAGGTCTAGTGGTATATCACACTTCGGAGGGTTCTAGCTTCGGCGCAGAGTAGATGGGAGGATAACTTGAAATAAATTAATATGATAGCTGACTGTGCTAAGGTTCAGCCCTCACCTTCGCTCGAAAGGGTCTCGTTGTATAGGTCTTCCAAACTTCGAGGAACGGAATGCGTGCCCCTACTTGGTTGGCAGAAGCCGCCTGCGGTGGTTAGAAGCACATAAAGAGGCGGTACCTCGTCGCCCCTGGACGCTGACATCTTGCGCAGTCCGCTTCTTTGTATATGGGCCGAGGTGACGTGAAAGGCAAGCAAGAGGGCGCCGGCCGGCAGGGACCCTTGTGAGTGAAACCGTCATCCTCGGGCGTTGTAACGAATCTGATAGTTCGCGAGTAAGCATGGCGTTTCAGGGCCAAGGGCGGTTGGGCACATGGCTTCCATGGTACCATCCAAAGGTTTCCCTGGGCCCCCTCGTGCCGTTGTAGATGTATGAGAAAATAGTGCGATGTGTTGCCATCCGCTTCTGTGGCAGAATCCGACATGGCCGTGCGTCGGGGAGCCGTCGCTATCTATGGTGAGCATAGCCTTGAACGTATGTCATCGAGAGCTCGAAGCCTCGTGAGAGACAGAGGAGGGATGCAGGAACATGTCCGACTCACGTACTGACGTCCCTGGGCGAGCGCTGAGCGCTGGGAAGCGCCGGGCGGCCGGAAATGTTCTTTACCGCACCGCCACTGCCAAAAGTAGTCGTTGGTGACCCATCCGCCACGTTCACGGACTTGCTCTCGGGAACTACAACCACTCACAAATCGCAATACTGTGGGCAATCCTGTCACGACATACGGACTCCTTGTAGCCTGAGTAAGGTTGATATGCTGATATAGTGGTGATGTCACTGTTGAGACATTCATCCGGCTCAGGCTGCCAAATGCCTGAGCCTTCGTACCGCGGCGATCGGAACGGCCTCTGCAACTTGAGACCGAGCACACCGCCCGTGACGCATGCGAGCGCACATCGTAGGTATCCTCCCATAAAGCCTCGAGACTGAGCTCAGGCTGAAGCTATCTTGGATACAGCGCGTCGTTGGGAATGCTTGGCCTGCTCCGTCGTCCGCTCACCACGCCGCTGACGATCACCATGCCAGGGCCAGTATCCCAAATTATCGCTCAACATCAAGAGAACCACCAATAGATTCTAAGTCTAGGAGAGGGCTAAAAGCTACCGCGTTACGAACCCTGTCCAGGGAGGTGTCACTCTGAGGATCGATGCGACGCCACGCTTAGCGTATAAGTAGCTGCATTGACGACGGACATGTACTCGCCCCAAACAGAAGCGCAAGGATTCTCTCCAAGGGCTTTCAGCTTTCACTGACCATGTCTTCTAACCCTCTCCTTCAATTGCCGGCTACTATACCATCTCTCGACAGCACACTTGGTGCTTGGCTTCTAGGTACTTTCTTCGGAATCCTGTGAGTTACTTGCTATGGCAATATCCTGTATTCCCACACTCACTTCCTATACCTCATAGGCTACAGGGAACAGTATACCATCAAACATACCGCTACTTCCGCCTATACCCCAAGGACCCAACGTACCTCAAAATTTGGGTGCGCTCTCCTTATTACCGTTGCTCCTTACAGTATTGATATCGAGGTGTTCCGATTCATAGGTGACTGTAGTTGTGTGAGTGATGTCGGTTAATATCCAATACTTTGCTGAGCTCATGTTGCATCCCACGCCCAGCGTTATAGAGACCTTGAATACGGCCTTAACGATGCATGCTTCGTATGTCATCTCGTATTCGCCTGAGGATTCCAACGATTCTGATAGATCATCCGCAGCTATGTGTACCTGATCCGCAACTACTTCAACCCGCTGTCACTACTCGGAAGTCCCGTTTGGTGAGCAACCTCTGATATCGAGATTGCCCCTGAGCTGATATCTCACACAATGCCCTGACAGGTCCTTGTCTGTGAGCTAACATCTACAATACCGACGTGTTTACGTGCTACTGGCTAATTATCTCCCATCCCTCAACAGAGTCTGCCTATCCCGGGAGTGAGTCGTGATGCGTATCATCCTGCACAACTGCGAACTCACCGATTGCTATCCCCTCCATTCTAGTCACTAGCTGCAGTCGTGTCACAGTCGTGAGTATACCATATCCGGCGGATGGCATACACGCTGATAATATCTTGGAAGCTTCTTCGCACGCCGCATTTATCTCAGTGAGTCACGCCAACCTAATCGCTAGAATGCAGACCCTCAAATACACGGAGCAGTCAATCGCCGATATACCGTGGTCGCGATAGCTGCTGTAAGCGACCAACTAGGACAGCCTGATGCATACGCCGTGGTGCTCAAACTTTGCATTGTGACGCAGATGCTTTGTTTCTTCGCGTTTTCCGGTACGCCTCACAACGCTTCCACACCATCGCTGTCGTAGGCTGATCATATGGCATCCGGTTTAGGATTCTACATCGGTAGGCGACCCACCGCGACGTGCCAAACCTGTTACATATGCTCATCGTCTCTCTAGCGTTCTCGGTGAAGCTGTGAGTCATTTAATCGTTCAAAGCTCGACATACTCGAACCGCGTCGCGCTCGCTTCTGCAGCTTACAGTCGAGAAACCTCTTTGAAGGCCTGAAAGGCTCGGTATGCCTCTCCTAGTTACGCTCACGTATGATCACTTGCTTACAGATGATGTACGGATACAACAGTGGTTGGCGTCAACCGGCTCTTGTCTGGCTATGACGGGCGATTTCTTGGTGACGTCTGTGCTCATCTACGCTCTGCGGACGTCCAGAAATGGTATCAAGAGGTATGTGCGCCCATGCCTGCGCCAGCCGCCGCCTCATCTGCTCCGCTAGGACAAACACTATTTTGGACCTGTTGATCGCGTATGCCATCAGTACTGGTGCGCAAGTGCTTGTTGGTACAGGTTTGTTTCGACATACTCACAAATTCGCCAGGATTGATCATTTGGTGACTGCGTTCCTCGCTTTGGCGCGCCAGGCTTCTACTGACATGCGCTTCAAATTCTTGCAAGCGTGTTCAACGTGCTCAATATCGCGTTCGTAAGTTGTGAGTATCTACATCATTCGCGATCATCTGTTCAACAGCGTGGCATAGTCTCTCGCGTTCCCCGACAACCTGATCTACACCGCGTTTTCCATTGTCCTCACGAAACGTACGTACGTCGGGACCCGCCCATTACGCGCGGGATACTCATGGAGAAATCCCAGTATATGCCAACACTCTATTGGTAGCGTACGTGGGCCTCCTTACACGCTAAGGCGCGTTACTTATCAGATCGTTCAAACAGCCTTAACACGCGAAGCAGCCTCGTACAACGGGGCATCATGGGAGAGAATGAGACCAGTCCCTTCACCACGACACTCCGGCGTCAGAGGCCAAGGACGTCGGACCTCGTCGTGACCCATCTCCCGCACTCCTCTGGCGTAGGTAAAGCACGTCCTCCACCATGCGCTGCGCTGACTCTTCGCACATGTCGTGGCCTGCCTTCGGTCGCACCCGTAAAATCGCAGACGCTTGAATCTACTCGAGCGGCGCCACCGACCTATCCCATGTTCGAGTTGAAGATCGCGCCAACTCCGACTGGGTCGGTCTCTCAAATTGTGGACAGCGAGAATACGCATCGAATGGACCTAGAGAAAGCGTAGTAGTCCCCCGCCACACAAATAGTGGCCGTTATCGGCACTGGCCCGCTGAGGCAGTGTGGATATGTAGGTTTTTACGGAAGGCATTGGAACGACGGGTTTGATACCCTAGGGTGCGCTCCCGACGCATACGAGTAGTGAGCGATCTGCTACCGCATTCTTCTTGGTGTATTGACTAGTTGTTGTACTTCTGCGTATGATTCGACGTGACTGTGTATTCCATCTGGAATATACTAATAGTGACTCGCATACTATCGATAACCACTCCAGGACGTCTTCAGCAGATGCCGACGGCCCAACGGTACTGTGGAAGTAGGGGGTTTCAAACGGTCGCGAGCGAGAAAGGGTGAAGGTTAACAAGCCTCGCTTCGCTGCTAGTGTCCTACAGTGTCGCCCTGTATCATGTCTGCGGCCTTTTCAGCCATCGCTACGATAACAGCACATGGATGCCCGGAGATCTGGTCGGGAAACACGGACGCATCCATGACCCGCAGAGCATCGACGCCGTGCACGCGAAGGTTAACGTCCACCGCGCTGGTCTTCGGGTCGTTTCCCATTCGGACTGACGAGACCTGTTTGATCATCGAGTGTGTTTGAGAACTTGACAGGCGCGTACTGCCAATGAGCTAGAACATACCGGATGCCATGACGAATGGCCAGAGTCTCTTATAAATTCCTTGATCTCGTCATCCGTGATCTAGCGTACGCGGAGTAGGGCGCATGATAGTCAGCGAGCGTCGATCAGCATGAAGGGCCGTTTCGTTCACCTTGTCGGGGTCAGCATCGCCTGGCCAGAACAAGTCTCCTTTTGTGGTAGAAGTACGGATGTCGAGAACGTCCAACAACGGAGGTGTTCGTGCGAGGCGGAGCAGGAAGCGGATGGATTTGATGAGCATGTTCATGTCACTCTCATCTGCTAGATAGCTTCGGTATTGGAATCGGGTTAGAGACGATATATAGGGACCATGAGGAAGAAAGCGTACTTGGCATCGATCACGGGATGGTCATACGGATCTTTTGACTTGATCATAATAGTACCGGAGCTGGCAGGCTTGAGCACTACTGAGCCCTAGAGTCATTAAGGTGAGTGATGCAGTGACGTAGACTTGGGAGAGCAGGCTACGCACCGTGGAAATGCCATACGTTCCTCTAGGAGGTAATCCAAGGCCCTGGTTGGTCCCTGCAAACGGTACTACCACAAACTCCAAGTCTGGAGCTTGTGGTCCAGAACTACGATCTTGGACTGGAAGAGGCGGCCCAAAAGGCAACCTACAAAGGTGTACTGAGCTTCTGTGCGACCGACGATGAGATCCGCAGTATACAAACCGATCGTCGTCCGCCCTAACAAATATCCCAACCTGGAATGGCACGGACGACATCGGGCCTGTGCCGGAAAGGAACCATTTTGCGAGCGCTGCGGCAGCCCTCCACGGGCTCTGGGTGAGGTAGTCCCACGTCCATCCCGCACGCGCCCTGAACAGTAGTGGGCCGGACGTTACGTGCTACGCGATCGACCCAGTACGGTCAGTGATAATCGCGGAAACGTGCACGTGGGTCGTACATCTTTCATATTACGACCGACGGCGGGGAGGTCGCGAACGAGCGGGATGCCCTGCTCAGCCAGATGCTTGGCGCATCCGACTCCAGAAAGCTGCAGGATATGAGGGGACCCGATCGAACCTGCGCAGAGGATCACCTCCTTATTCGCTGCGACAGCAAAACGTGGGCCAGAGTGGCTTGACGACAATTGTATCCCGACAGCTCTTGGAGTACCGTTCGATCCCTTGGCGAATAGTACTTTCTCCGTCATCATGCACACAGCGACGGTTAGATTTGGTCGTTTCAACACATCGGCGCTGAGATAAGCAGTAGCTGTGGAACTTCCTGTACCGTATCTGAGCTCCGGCAGTATTGCACAGTCCCAGACCGCTGCTTACTCTCGTGTTTCTCGTCCACAGTCGCAGTGAACGGCGCGACGCCAAGCGTACCTCTAGACGTGTTGAGGTCACTGCGTGACATAGTGAGTACATATACAATACAGATCAGCAGTGGATTACTCGCTTCGTTAGTGGAATGCCTAGAGTCTCCGCCGCTTCGAGGAAGTTGGAGCAGATGGGCTGATCATTTGTCAGAACGCACGTGGCTCTCGGATAGTTTGTCTTTACTCACCGCGATGGGCACATGGCTGTTGCTCAATGGACCATTGCTCCCATGTTCATACGGGTCCACGCGCTGTGAGGGGATAGGGATATACTTCTCCGCCTTGATAAAGTACCTGTTTTCTGCTCGTTAGTGAACGGCACGCTGATAGCAATGAGGAATAGACGGCAGCATACTTTTTGAGCGAGGCGTAGCCCCATCCTGTCGCACCTTGCCGCTCCCATGAGTCGAAATCTAATCGTTTGGTGAATGAAGAGCTGGCATGTGAAGGGGCTAAACGTACCTGAGGGATCGCAACGATGGTACACCATGGCATTGATAGAGCTACGCGAGGCAACGATAGTGAGTCGCGAGATCGCCCGGTGTCTGCACTGCTACTCGCCTTGAACCGCCTAGTATCTTCCCTCTCGGCCAATAGATTGATCGACCCCCGAAAGCCGCTTGAGGACTGCAGCGTTGAATTTGGTAAGTACTAGGAATGAGGTAACGAGGTATGACCGTACGTTGTTGCGTAGTTCCAGTCGAACGGACTGCGAAACTGGCGTACGAATGCCAGGGGAATGCGAGAGAAAAAGCTCTTCTCGTGGCTGGAGGGGATTGATGAGTATACTAGTAACACGTGTCGAGTCAGCGGCGGGCAGCTGTCGGACCTATCTCCGGCTTCCACCAAAAGAACAGTGTGTCTCGCATCTTCAGACAACCTGGATGCCAGCACGCAACCGGCCGTCCCTGAGGCGGAACTCTGGGGTACGTGAGAGTTGCACACATGAGTCGTGTTGAGACTGACCACCACCAACGATCACATAGTCGTAGGCACGCCACGTCGCTTGATCGTCCGCCACAAAGTCTTCGACACTTGGCGTGTACGGTGTGGCAAAGGATGAGGGCTGATATACCAACGACCTCGAACTTGTGTGCCCCATTGGTACAATGAAGAGCTCGGGACGAATGGGTTCGCGACAGGGCCAGTGTCTCTAGAATGGAGCTAGCAACTCGAGACTTTAGTGTCCCTTGATTAGACGGACGGATGATCTAGAGTTTCTCGCGGCTGGGTTACCGGGACTTGGAGCCTGTTTTTGTTCTCGGTTTCGTAAGGATGTCCGGGTTGACCGCCGAGCAAGAGAGCGTCGTAGTCCAACTTGAAGGTGCCTGGTAGCGTGGTACTTGACAATATTCTCGTGGCAGCTTGCATGCACGCGTCGCTCTGGAGAGCGCCGTAAGTGGCGGGAAGTTAGAGATAGGGAACATAGTTACCGTTGTATCAAGGATCTCCGCCCTACCATAAAACCTCCGGGCCGTTGTGGGTGCATGAGAGATCTGAACTTCAACATCTGGTTCTATAGCAGAACCCCGAGATGGCCGTATTCCAAAGTATAGTCGTCTATGACATACAAAGGCCTTGTGAGAGAATGAGAGTAGGAACAACGTCAATACAATAACGGGATCAACATGTATGCGACCTGACGGTAACGGTCATACGTGCCACCGTTCGCGTTGAACAGCAAGCGAGCGCTATGAATAGGCGCCTCCCCGTACCGTTATCAGTGGCCGAGCGCTCAAGCTCAAGTGTTTGCACAACGAGAATTAGCCCGTTTCGGACGCGGAGAAAGTCGATATCTTTTCTGCAATGGAGAAAAATCGACGAAAAGGCTTTGTGAAGGTAGCCATGTGGCGCGTTTTTGTAACTGCTACGCCTTTTCGACGCCTTCGTGAAACTTCGGGGAGGCTTGGCGAAGACATTCTCTTGCCACTCTTCTTCTACGACATCCCCAACGACGAGAACGAGCTAACCCACGTAGCCCTAGGGATTTAGATTGTACCATACGGTATGATTTCATGCAACCGCCGTATGGGACGTCTTGATGGGCTTGGACGAGTTGTAACTCACTTCCGGACCGTCGTGACTACTGTCTCGCACTATAATCCTCCGCCCAGAGAGACATCAGGCCTGTCACAATATTCTGATACAAAGCTCTCCACGATGACTGCGTGAGCGGAAGGGACCTAGTCTTTCATGCTGTCACATGCGGGCCTTCTCACTGCCACGGAGGACATTGGCCTGTCCGAAAGGACCAGGCTCACACGGTACAAGGCTACAGCATCGGTCGTTTGAATCAGATGTAGTAAATGGGTATGTATTCGCCACTTACCGCGGACATCGCAGATCGTCACCCCTCGGGCCGACCACTGACCTGTCGCCCGTTGATCTCCAAAGCGCCCATTCCAACGCCAGCTCCTCGGTGTAGGGCTCTTCGCCAAACGGATGGACGGTGTCCCAGAAAAGCTGGGGCACTGGCTGATTTGGCATGTGGTACTCTATCATCGTGTATTCCCAGTACTCGGGGTACCATCCCGCATGTTCCCAGTCGATTATTCCTGCAAGCCGCCCGTCCTGAACCAGGATATTATGCTCGTGCAGATCGGCGTGCGTGAAGCATATGCGATGACGCTTCTCAAGGACAGGCTCTGCGAGGGACCGAAAAGCAGGGACTCGATCCTCGAATATGAGGGCGACTTGATTGAGGATTGCATTCTTGAAGGCGAGCTGAGAATCGAAGCGGCCAAGCTCGTGCGGTGCGACCGTACAGCGAATCGAGCTAAGCGGACGATTATGGAGTCCTGAGACCGCGTCGGGGTGAGGTGGGGGTATTGAACGGAGCTCTGTCAGGGCTCGACGGAGATCTTCGATGAGCTGTGCGCCATCAGAGAGGTCGAGCGTTGAGCGTGGGAGGGAGGGAAATCGGGCCTTGAGTGCCGCGAGACCATTGCTATCTCCAGACGCAATACAGGCATCCAGTTGATCCAGGACAAGCGCTGTCTCAGGATGAACGATAGCTCGCTTGGTTATCCATTGACGCAGAGAGATGCCGTGAATCCGTGACATGACAAAGTAGCCTTCGCGGGGTTTCCCGTCGTGTGTGGTCTCCGTAGACTGGACGATGTCGAAAACATGTGGGACCGGAATGGAGGTGTTCTGAGCAACAAATCGCATGTTGTCGGCTTCCACCCACGGAGAGGTGTCTGTCGCGGATTTGAGCACTAGGCTGAAGGGCAACATGGTGATCCTTCCGGACATACACTCTGCAAGATGAGAGTCACTGCATTTTGGTCCGAACAGCACGCGTCAGTATGTGAGGCCGGATGTATGATAGTGCATACGCACAAGTTAATAGTGCGTTGTAGCGCGGTAGTCGTTCGCTTTGAGATCTCGCATAAACAGGGTTGCGCGAGACTTCAAAGATGTGGCCAATCCTGGTCGATATATGAGTCATGAGCGAGGTAGCCACAGGATGCATACCGCGTATTATTGCATAGCACGAGCCTCAGCAACTCCGCATAGTCGCCTGGAAGGATGGCGTCTAAGTAGAGATAGACGCCAAAAGCAACCTCCGGGATCCCACATATCCTCACGCACCCGGCGTGGATATCTCTCTTCGTCCCACCTTACCGTATATAATATGTGCGCCGCTTTTTTTCTTTCCAAACGACTTCTTCGCAGCTCCACTATCCTCCTCAGATGCCACGCGATGTCAGCTCAGCGATCCCCCACAAAGCTCAGCGTCCTATCAATGGCGCAATATGCCAATCGCGCCGCTTCGAGCGCGCGACCTGATGAAGAAAACGCGATATACCCCTCGAGAGCCCTCGACGGCTGCCGAGCTCTGCTGTCAGATCATCTGAGACCAACGTTGAAGACAAGGACTGACCCTCTGCGTGCGAATGCAGCTGTTGCTCGTCAAGCCCACCCCTGGTAGAAGGCATGCCTACTGGCAGACCTGTCGCATCCGGCGACGGAACTATAATATGGCCTCCGAGGACCGCTGAAGCAATAGCGAGTAGCTCAGGCGCAGGTATGCTCCCTGGCGGCGGCAGGCATGGCGAACCAGATATGTCGACTCCAGAACGGCCAACCAACGCCAAAACCTGGGCCAAAGGTGAGCGTCACATTATCTTAGCTGCGTAGACCGGGGCTGATGGCTGAATACCAGGACATACCTAACGCAGCTCGTCCAATGCGAAGATGTTGTTCACTACACCCGCACCTGCATGTACCTGATCGCTAGGACCCGAGGAGGGCGGTGCCATAGCTCCCTGAGACGGAGTAAGGTCGCGTTCGAGGCGGTCATGTTCGAGGCGGTCGCGTTCGAAGCGGTCGCATTCGGCAGACATAGCAGCTGGGAAGTCTTGAGCCAATGCGGTAAGAGGGCTATTCCCTCAGGTCCCCATGACACGCTGACTTCATACGCAGCGACTACGGCCACTGAGCGCCAACAGATACATCCCAAATTTTACCTTCTCAGGTGCGTTCGCATGCGTATTTGCTTACCTCTCTGGCAGAAACTTGCGAGCGGCCTTGGCACGCAGTCAGCTTATTCATAAAGGCCCACTGATCAACGACGACGAGGTAAGTGACGTATATACCTTCCTCTAATCACACAAACTGACATCTAGGTAACGTTCTACTCGCTCGGGCATAATCCTCCCGGTCCTCAGGTGAAGTGTGGCTAATGTGAGTCCGGCGACAAAATGGTTGACCTCCTGCATGAGTGGACTTACTGACCTGATCGGCAGCTCCCGTGCCCTGAATCAGGCCCTCAGCATCAGCCTGATTTATGCGAACGAGGATTGGGGGCCTGAGGTAGTAGTGGACTCGGATGCTCGAGGGTATGAGCAGGCCGGGATGTACTAGTATTGAAACACGGGGCTAAGTTACGCGGGTTCAAGGAGGATGGGTCATTAACGTCTATGCATGGCTAGTACTACAGCGGGTGTTAGTTTAGGGCCCAGGAGTGTATAGCAAGCCCGAGCAAGCGATGGGAGCACCGACTGCAGGTTCCCAGATCAAAATAGCCGACAAGCCACGACAATGTTCTGTGCCGCCTATATTGAATCGATCTGACTATCACGACTCGGAGATCGCGATCTGGTATTTACTCACATATCCACACCTCGCGATGTCGGGCCGGCCTTGAAATCCAAGCTGACTATGGCAACACGCGCAAGGATGCTATGGTGCTCAATCTATCGTAATGCTTACATCGAGCATCAACCTGACCTGACATGCTCAGCCTAGTCTATAGACCGGTCTATATGCCGCCTTCTTCAAAATCCACGCAAGGATTTTTCGGAAATTCAAACCTGGAGATGTAGCACTTTGTAACATACGCTACCTCAAATCCTAGGCGTACTATCAGCACCCCTGCGCAGTGAGTGCAGCCACCTATAGCAGGCCAGACGAAGACGGGGAGGGCTCAGTCGCCATAGGCGCCAGAACAGACGAGAATGTAAGATGTATACCGCTATTGCTGAACACCGCGCCTGGATCTTCTGCCACACAGCTGAGGGAAACGTTTCAGTACCATAACGCCACTGATGAGAAGCTCAACAAGCACCATTTGCTAGTGTCTGCCTGAAAGGTCGCATGTGTTGAGTTGCTGCAAGGTTCGAAGGCGACGCAGAGCTGGGTGCCACAGTACTGCCAACGGGCCAAAAGCCTCGCTCGCCGCGTTGTCGGCTGGGCCGCCGAGGCCACGTGGCGAAGCACAATACTATTTGTCGCTATAACCACATTAGGGCACCGGATTATGTTTGAGGGCCTTTGAGGCCCAGTCAGAACCCGCACGTTCCAGGTCGATCTGTATGTGTCTGAAACGTTCCGAAAATGTCCAGGGCTGGAGCACCCACCTGGACACAAGTGGAACGAAACTTGTCCTATAGTACGATTATTTTCTATCCAGAGATGTCCACAGTGTTCCATATATCTCCAGGTCTGTTCTAACATATCTGGATGTATTCAGACACATGCTCTGCTGCATACAAAACGAGACCTTCCGAAAGCTACCGGACACGATCCCGGGTGCGCCCGCTTGCCTGCCCGCACACGCACCGCTCGTCCACGCCCACCCACCTGCCCGTCTGCCTGCCCGCTCGCCCGTCCGCCTGCCTGCTCGCCCACCCGCCCGCCTGCTTGCCTGCCCACCCGCTTGTCCGCTTGCCTGCTCGTCCAACCGCCAGCTCGTCCACTGTGGACGTGGACCCGGAGCTAACTGATGCAGCACGAGGAAGAGGAGTGTTCAGTGCGAGGTCACGACAAGACGCGATGAAGGGCGCGGTCATGTGACCGCGCATCAATCGACGATTCGGCGGCGCGCTCGATGGTCAGCCACGGACTTCTCTCATCAACTCCTCCCACGTCGTTTGCGACACACGCTCAGCTCGTTGTTCTGCTTTCGGTTTTCTCTCTCTCTCTCTCTCGCTCTCTCTCTCTCTCTCTCTCTCTCTCTCTCTCGATTCCCCTTCGTTCAACCCTCTCTTGTGCGTCTGCTTGCCTCTCTCACTCACTCTCTCTCGTGACTATAAACCTCCAAACCGCGTCTTTTCCTTTGTGTTCTTGCTATCCTCCTACGTGGACGCCCGAATGGGATGCCAATGGCGGAAAGAAGATGCTGGCTGACGACGCGCCCGGCGAGACCACCCGCTGTCGAGGGCGGCGACAGCGGACGTCAATAGGTGGCTCGTCGCAAACGGTCGCTCCAGATCGGTCTTCTCGAAGTCGGCGGAACCCCATTGTGGTCGAAGCGGGTAGGATTTAGAATCGGACGGTCAATCGTACGTTACGCCCTGTCATGTTTTGTTATTTCTAGATTCTCGCGCAAGGGAGCCCGGTCAAGAGTACGACCGGAGGGGCTCCGCGCTCGCACGCATGTACTTAGAGGCGTCGAGCCGCCCCCACGAATGCTCACTTTTCCCCCGCGAAAACGTCACCTGTGTCTACTGGCGAACTCGACATCTTTCGACCCGCCTACTCGCTCAACCGATAACTCGTTCTACCGTTGCTTGCTACTCAGACATCTCGTTACTAAGCTGAACTTCATTCCTCTAAACCCTCGACTTGGACGACCCTTCGGACAAGAACCCTATCCCTCCTCTTTCGACGCCGACTCTACCGTTCACTTCCACACC